>NW_019293837.1:16031-32701 GCF_000500325.1 Leptinotarsa decemlineata
AGCACTTTTACGAATTGTGGGATATTCAACCAAAATAATGAACACATTTGGAGCATAACAACCCCAAGCAGTTCCGAGAAATTCGACCTCAAGTGCGATTTAGTATTAACGTGTGGGCAGGAATTTACAAAGATGGAATTTTGGGTCCTCATTTATTTGACGGAATTCTGAATGGAGAAACCTATCACCAATTTTCAATGTCGATTTTCGAAAACTATTTGGATGATCTACCTTTGGATAACTATAACAACATCTGGTTTCAACATGATGTATCTAATTCCCTGGCTCGAAGGTTTGGTGATAAATGGATTAGGAAATAATGGGCCGATGAGGTGGCCGGCAAGGTCTTCAGACTTAAGTGTTATTGATACATTCTTATGGCGGTACACCAAAAAATAGTGTTTATGGTCAGAGGGAATATCAAACTATTGAGGACCTTCAACACATCATTGATTGAGAGTTCGGAAGATTGAGGAGGAGGGAAATCAACCGTGCAGTGGCTGATATTCGAAGAAGGGCACAGTTATGTTATCATGAACAATGCCAGTATTTTGACAATTTGCTGTGTTTTACTTTTTTCTTTACATTTTGGTTAATTACTGTTATTTGTTCAAAGCTCAATTTTACTTGAAAAGGACACAATGTCTAACTTACCTCATATATAACTCATTTATCAAATTTTCTTTAGTTTTCTGGTCCATTCTGTCTCCGTATTTTTCCTCGGCTTTTCAAATGAACCAAATTCGGCGAGATTTTGATCCAATAACTTGAACATAGTTCGATGTGGTTGTCATCTTTCGGGATACTAGTTTCAATACATTTCCGATGTCCTAACACTGTTTCTATCGTATTTGTAATAAATTTGTATCATATCTATTTTTTCTTCATTCGTGAAAGCCATTTTCTGCCAAAAATTCAATGACTTGTACAATAACAAAATGTCATTGAGTGTAACAAATTGAAAATAAAATTTAGGAACATCAAAGTCAAAACCTGTTATGATAAGAATTAATTTTTTTCAATATCTTCAATTTTTCGAAAAAGAATGATAACTTATGATACATCATTGAAAAGGTAAAATCTGGTTGTGTTAAAAACAGAAAGAATCAAATGTAGCGCCCATAAGAAAAAATAAAGTTGATGATGGTGCCCGGAAGACGAAATATTGGATAGCAAATCTGAAAACATCATTATACAGCAGGAAAAAAGTGGCAATGTGGAAGTGCAATTTATTTTCAAATTCTTCGAAAAGAAAAAAGTAAAAACCATTTTCTGAAATTTCTGTTGTTTCCGGATATCTCCGGATATACTCGGAATTTCAAAACTTTCTCAACGGCATACTATTAGTCACGTAAATGCGCAACTTTGGCCCATTTAACCATCTTCGTATCTCTCATAGTTTGCGAAACCCCAATGGTGAGGATCGAATTTGAAACACCCTGTATAGTTAAAGTTACATATTTGTTGAAGATTATGTGATATATTCTAAGACGTAGTAGCAAATGTCCTTTCTTGATATTAATCTGGCATATAGATAACCTGTTATGCAAGCTAGTTTGAAAATATGAAAGTGTTAAAGACAATAACTTCAAAAATGATAAATACATAACATGTTACCTGAATAATAATGGAATTACTGTTCAGAAACATTTACATTGTAATATTTCGTAACAAATAACTCGTTTATAGCCCAAAATGAAGTATCTAAGCAAATCTAACGTAGATAAGTTCCCCAGACAAAATAATATTTATAATAGATCACGACAATAGACATACACAATTTTTCCCTTGTGTACCTTCACTTCGTATAATCAGGTCAGTTCTGTTTGGATTGGTTTATTTTTAGGAGGTATTCCATTATGTAAACGAGCTGTGAATGATGGGTATTTTGTTTAGATTTCAATTAATTAAGTTCAATGAATTAAAAAATAATAATGTTTTTGTCAGATTAAGCGAATCCCTCTAGATAATCGTCAGATCATGAGACAGCACGTCTAAAACATAAATATGAACCATATATATCCTAATCTGACGCGCTTGAGTATTTCAAAATGGCAAATTTTTTTCCACGTTATAATAGTGGCCGCGAGTTTGTGTCAGATCGAAATGGTCAGATTATTTAATGAGAGCTTTTTTTTGTTGCACTTAACACCCCCTTAGAAAATCTGACGCGCTCGATTAATTTTTTTTCTTTTCACGTTTTACTCTAACGTACAACCACCCACATCATGCAAACGATCAGATTAACATACCAACATTATTAAAAATACGTAGGACATTGATACTATCAATATCGGACGCGCTCGAGTATGTCCATGCAACAGTATTTTTTTACATATTTAAAAATCTATAGTCGCTTCCCCCACCGATGAAAAGATATATATTATATAACATTTTTTTCTTCTCATTATCTAAGCTTTGCATCCTAATATGTCTCAATGAAGCTCGAGTAATTTCCCATTTTGCATCGGGGGCTGCTATTACAAAAACTCTCCTGTATCGCCTACATTTCGTAGGAGGTATAATAAATGAAGAAAAAAAACTTTTTCAATATTTAGTCAATTCTGCTCGTTTGCCACAATCAATTTTTAAACAGAAATTATGATAAATTTTCCAAAGTTCTAGAAGTAAAATAACTCTCTATTGGAATTTTTCGTTGAAGAAGGACAAATTCCCAAACCGTCTTTCGATGCTGTAGAACTAATCCAGTCATTTAAGCTTAAATTAGGTAAGAATCACGGAATTCGAGATACCCAGCTGTAAGTCTGTAAATACTTGTATATTGAAACCCTTAAAGTTGTCTCAAAACCTACATATGGTAGGGTGTAAGCAACTATTAAATTTCAAGGTAAAAGGTCACAAAAATCGGTTTTTTGCGCTTTTTTGGAAATATCTCATTTCCTATGGGTTTTTTGCTATTTGTATTTATTATCAATATTGTAGAATACAAAATTCTCTACATAGAAGGTCGCTCGTTGATCTTCGTTTCCGAAAGCCATATTGATGATCGCCCAAGATGTTGAAGCCTTTCAGATATTTAAGGGTATGGTTGTTCACGGCCTTCTCCATGATTTTTGATAGCACTGATAGTAAAGCGACTGGTCTATAGTTATTTGGAAGATTTTTCTCGTCCTTTTGGGGAATAGGCTGAACGCCTATAGAACATAGAACAAATATAACAAATATTTTCATTTTACGTATCTTAAAGACTTTCTGTCTCACCTGTCATACCTTCTCCAGGAAATGTCATGAAAAAAACGTGTTCTGAGTGAAGGAAAAACTTCACAAGATCTCTGTAGTCATTGGACATAATTCCATATGGCCGTTGTTGAAATGTTCTGGTATACCAGCCCAAATAACATTCCTCATTGTCGTAGGGACTCTGAGGATACTGACGGTTATTCTGAGTATAGAATAGGGAAGTTTTTGCATACCCACCCACCCACATATACATATAAACATGCCACCACCAAACGAATGAGCCCAGTATTGTGGCACTACTCTTAACAGAGAGATTCATATAAAGGTTAACAAAGGCCTGTTTGAAATGTGACCATTGTCACTGTTCATATTTCTCATGCCACACTTCGCAATTTCAAAACTATCGAAAGCAATTTCACTCAGTTTTCATTTATTCTAGGCCAGGTTGAGCGATACTAAATTTTTCTGGTCTCCTAGATCAGATATATGTTGCGTGTTCTTTGAAACGAGTTTTGATAGCTCGCTTCGTCTGACTAATATATTTTTTGTCAGTATTTACAGCTCTTTTCATATATCCCCGACTTTCCATTTTCCAACATTGAATAATGAACCAAAATCGAAGCTTTACGAAGCTTCTCCCTAAATTTGTGACTCCTAGTTACCTTATTCCATTGCTTGACCATTGCTTTCGCAACTATCTCCCCGATAACATTTTTTTTAAATAATTGTACGACTTATTTCATTAATAAAACAAATGAAAAACTACATGAAGCGTAACTAAAATAAAATTATTCAATTAAATTTAATTTCTCCATATCTTTTATATAAATACTAGTTGTTGCCGCGGCTTCGCCCGTGTAGAATTTGGTTTGTCACATTAAGTTTCGTGACAGAATATTTTGAACAAATAGTTACAAACATTTTTCATTAATCCAAAACTTTAGGTTTCCAACTTTAAAACTGACGAAATTCAATACAATNAGATGTCTCCCAGCGACCTGTCCACCTTCCTGGAAAGGACAGGATGGACGACGACCTAGGAGGACAACTCCTCGGGAGGATGTACAATGGGTCACAGGTGGCCTAAGTGCGTGGGCTTACACTCACCCTCCCTACTCTACAGATACAGATACAGAACATAGACAGATAAGATATGACTCACTCATAGCCAGTTAACAATGGATATACGAAATATCCCCTAATAATGACGCATATTTTTGAACATCAAGAAGGTCATTATAACATTTGTGTTGATATCTCTTTCGGTCACTAGGTGAAAATTAATCACTATTTTGAATTTAATTTGGGAATTCACTGATTAACAGGTAAGCATATCAATAAAGTATCACGTTCCGTTGAAATGTTTATCATCGTTATCACTCATTAACTATATGACTCACCAGTGTTTACCTATATTATTTTTTTTTTGAGAAGTCAGTAGGTTATGAGGAATTTACGAGGATAATAGAAATCACGAGGTGAATATCAAAGTATTATGTATTCAAACCATACGTTATTGTTTTCCCCCTCTCATCCAGTGTTGAGGAAAATATTCAGATTTTTATCAGCACATAAATATATGTTTAGCTTGTCAAAAAATAGTTCTCGGGGCTGGTGATAGGTGAATTATTCAGCGTACTCAACGATAAAATTTATTGACACAAAACACAATGACAAACATAACGAAAAAAAGAAAATTACAGGGTAACCTCGAGGAACTAACGCTTAGTCTTTTCTCGATCAGCGAGGAGACTGTGGAGCGGGTTTAGTTCTCGGCGGAAATCTCAGAACAGAATGGATGAATGCCTCGGCTAAAAATTGTATTCCAAGTAACTTTCGAATAATCATTACTGAGAATATGGCCAGGGTCATAAATATAGTCAAGAAGGGTCAACCACTTGTGCCTGAATTCTGTGACTAACTCCATGAAAGTGTTAACAATGAGTACCTACTCGAAACATCCCAAGTGTTTCTGTTGTTCTAAATATTCATCTGTTTTTTCGGCAATGAACTTTCTATTCGAGAGAAGAGGGCATTTCAATGTTATGCGATGAAAAAATACAAAACTGCTGAGTAAAATTAAAATAAAAGAATTAACATAAAAAACCCAAGCAGATGGATATTTTGGACGACTGCTCGATGGTAGAGTTATGAAAAGTTAATTTCCTAACAAGAATTTGTAATACAAAATAAAAATCAATAAAGAAATGGAATGTTTCTAAACTAAATAGTTGTAGTGTGAATTGGCGTTTTTCTAGATTTTTGTCCGTCTTCAGTTTGACTGCTTCTGAACGTTCTCTCGCTATAAATGAGGATTAGACTGCGAAACCCATATTCTTCAATTTTTAAGCTACGGAAATTTCATATTCTCTGTATTTGAATGGACATGTTTGTGAGTTTGTTGTGCGACAAAATTGACATTTGAAAATTTGTGAGGATGAATAAATGTATGTGTGCATGTATGTTCGTGGCTCTTTCACGCCTAAACGACTGAACAGATTTAGAAGAAACTTTATATAAATACAGCTTATACATCAAAATAACACGTTACAGGTTTTGTATATTTTGTATACATATATATTTATATGTATACAGTGTGTCTCACTTCTCATGGAAACACCCCCGTATCTTCCGTAATATTCGAGGTAGAACGATGAAACTCTCAGGACTGATGGAAATGCTCAAAATGCACCTACCACCTGAATGGGGTNTTTTATTTTTCTTTGGAACCATTCAAAAAGTCTGTGGAAAGATTATTTTGTATAAAAAGGCAATGACATGAATAAATAAATAAATAAATCGAAAAGTATAACTTTCAGAAAAATCTTCATGAAACAAAAGTTGCCTACAATCAGTCGGTCAATCCATCACCGACTTATTTTCAATGAAAAATGTTTCACCATCAAATAGAAGTGGCATCCACTACAGGGTGAAAGCGACCCCCGATACAGGATCCAAACCCAAATTTTTATGAACTTCGGCAAAATTTTACGGTAAATGGTCATTGACTGAACTATTAAGAAAACATCGAAAACTGGATAATTCCGCCACGTAAATCCTATTATCTCCTGTTCAAGGCCACTTGTTTTCTCATTTATGAGAAACAACAACATACTCTACATTTCTCTCGAGATAATATTTTTCTTTTTTTAGCTACTCAATACTGCGTCTCAATTTATGGCGATATGTGGTTTTGCGATAACTGTGTATTATTATGACTGAAAAACTTGATAATAAAATTGTCACAACGCATTAAATAACTCAATATTTGTATAATCATTTGTGAACGTCAATATATCTATCATTAAGTGATTACCATTTCCAAACGGTTATCGCTTAATTCAATCAAAACTTGGGTTCATTGTTGATTTTTAAATTTGTCAACAAACATATTCCTTTCTGTTACTATAATAAATGACGATCAAATAGCGAACTATTTCTGCGTAGTTGGCAAATCCCAAGTAAACGTTTCAGTTGGTTATTGCTATTTGGTTTTAATTACATCATTGGCACAAATACATATACAGTGTAATAAAATCTTGCGTTAAATTGCTCTGTATTTACTTCTAGCAGGAATATTTTCAGAAATTTACTGAATGTACAGTGTAACTTTTAAAAAGCCTTGATATTTGGATGGGATTGAATATCTAGTTAGGTGAAAGTCAATCAATATGCTATGATAAAAGAGAAAAATTGTAGAGCAATTCAGAAATTAGCCATGATGATGATTAAAGAATTTTTACAATGAATTTTATTCAAAAAGCGTTTCGCTACACGGTAGCATCATCAGGCTACAAGGTAGCGTCATACGTTACTGGTAATTGTAACAGTAACTGATGAAGCTACCGTGTAGCGAAAATTATATAAGTATTATCATAGATAGTGTTAATAATTTTCTTCAAGTAACGGGTCAGAGTATTTATAATTCAGAAATACTTCAAATATTTTCCAAAAATTACATTATGAAATATATCTAAAGAAATGAATTTTAAACGTTCAAGCCAGTCGCGAATATACCTACACAGTAGGTTGAATGGACTTACGCCTATCAGAAAACAACTGCTCCCCTGTCTAATACCACGAAGGGCGTTGGATTATATCCGACAGGCGTCAGTGCAGGAATCTTCACAGAAAATTTCCTGCATATGCAATTGGCAATACAACTGAAAGAGTCGACCTTCAATTATGNCCGGTGAGTGGGCTTCTAAAACATTAATTAATAAATCGTCCGGTCGGTTCGACGTGGGTGTTTTGTTCACTCAGTCAAATAGACCGCCGTGCTGATCGGTGGTTCAAGCCTCAGGCTGAACGATCAATTTTCACTCGCTATTGTCCAACCCGTGTTAGGAATCACACGTTAAAAGGTAAGACCTCGTTAGTTATTAGGTCGCACAATGTTTCGTCTTTTGAGAGTTGTCGTTCGTAGAGGTGCGACAGCAGGTTAACGGAATAACATATTTTTCAAACACACAGATTTGAGGCTGGAAAGGTGCAGGAAAAAACTTGATAACACAATCCTTAAAGCGCTCTAAGAGCGATTTATGTAGGATTTGAATCGCTGTTCGTGTTCCACATAAACGCAGTTCTTTCGATGAAAAAGTTCTCAAACAGTGAAGTTCGAGGTGTACTGAGTTGAAACCCAAAACGATGAGCAGTCACAGTCCGTCGCGCATTTCTGATATGTACCGCTCTTGGTGGAATCAAATGTTCCAAGTCACTTGAACATTTCCCGTGAAAGTATCTATAGAAGAAGGACAAATTCCCAACCTTTTTTCGATGTTCTAGACCAGGGGTCTCCAAACTTTGAAGTCTTCGGGCCATAATGATTTTTTCAGTTTGCTCCAAGGGCAAATTTCTGCCCTTAACTATATTTCTAGACTAGGATAGTCGCAAAATGCGTGACCTAAGCAAACATACGCTTTTTTGCATTTCAATTATTATTGTGTATTGTGACACTTAACGACATCTAGTGGCGATTAGTGGTACTATGTACTATATTTTTCAGCTACCCGCTAGGTGGCATTAGGCTTAATTGAATATTTGGAATTACTGCGTTGGTTCGGAAAAGTTCTGGTTCTAGCTAGTGTATTCCGATCACCTCGAGATGGCAGTAATAATTGCATATAAAAAGGCTAGCGGCGCAACTGCGAGTTAGTCTGCGTAGGAAAGGCGAAGGAAGCGCCGTCAATAAAAGTATTTTNCAAAATACTGAAAGTTCCATTTTTCTTGGAACGTTCTGCATTCACTGTCGATTTTTCGCTTCTTTTCCATACTAACAAATCACACATAAAAACAATAAGTCAAATCAAAATACTTTCATTGACGGGTGTTACTTTATTCCACAATAGACAGTTTCGCTTCCTTCGCCTTTCCTACGCAGACTAACTCGCAGTTGCGCCGCTTGCCTTTTTATAGGCAATTATCACTGCCATCTCGAGGTGATCGGAATACAGAACCAGAACTTTCTCGAAACAACGCGGTAATTCCGAATATTTAATTACGCCTAATGCCACCTAGCGGATAGCTGAAATAGATAGTATATAGTACCACTACTCGCCACTAGATGTCGTTAAGTGTCACAATACACAATAATAAATGAAATGCAACAAGATGTCGTTAAGCTCAGGTCACGCACTTTGCGACTATCCTAGTCTAGATATATAGTTGAGGGCAGAAATTGGCCCTTGGAACAAACTGAAAAAATCATTATGGCCCGAAGGCTTCAAAGTTTGGAGACCCCTGTTCTAGACTATCAAGGCGGCAAGTGATGGACGCGTCTCCGATCAGGCATATGACTCTTTGCTGGATGGAATCCAGCAGCTTCAGGGTATGCTTAGGGGCGGAGCTCCATACATGAGAACAATACTCCAAAGAAGGTCTAATCCAAGCTTTATAAAGCATCAAATGTTGAGTTATGTGCAGTTTCCTGGTTCGGAACAGTGTTCCAAGCTTTTGAGAAGCAGCCTTTGCAATTCCAGCGACATGATTGTGCCAAGACATACCACTGTGTGAACCGGTGGTTCAAACCGCAAGGTCGGACGATCGATTTTCACTTCCTATCGTCCAACCTATGTTAGGAATCACACGTTGAAAGGAAAGACCTCATTAGTCCTAAGCTCGCCCAAGTTTCGACTTTTGAGAGTTGTCGATCGTGGGGAGCGGCAACTGGTTAACGGAAAAACAGATTTTTTTAATGCTGTCCATTTCAACCCTCAACAAACTTTTCGAAGCAGAAAGCGAAATTGTTTATCCTGACATTATTATATCCGTTTCGGAGACATTTATCATTCTGGAGAAAACCGATGCCTGGATTTTTGTATCACTGAATTGAACCTGATTAGTTTGACTCAATTCGAAATCACTTCTAGATCCTCATTGAGATATGCAACCTGCTGCTGCCTGAGAAGATGTGCATCCACAGCCGATGTTCTGGAATCCAAACGGAATGACGAGACAAGTGTGCTGTCGTCAGCCAAGCAATATTTTGGAACTTTCGTTTTTTCCACTATGTCGTTGATATACAATAAAAAGACGTTTGACAACAATATGAATTCCTTGGAAACACCAGCGTTGATGGTAAAAGTATTCAAAAGATATCCATCGACGGCCACTCACAACCATGATACGNAATCATTTATAAATACTAGAAACATTAATGGATCCAGATGTGAACCTTGAGGGACTCCCGAGGTTAGCACAAATGGAGTAGATCTGTATCCATTTACGCTCACTAGTTGACTGACTGCGATGTGAAGGTAGGATGAAAGCCATCTAAGGAGATCTCCCTGTATACCGATTCCAGCAAGTTTTGAAATAAGAAGGTTATGGTCGACTTCATCAAATGCCTTACTGAAGTCAGTTCTCTGCGCGGCATTAGTTGGGTTAGTTGATTTTCCGTTGGGTATCTGCCACACGCCACACGTTCCCGTATATATATATTTCACTATTTATTTTATTTTATTACAATATTTACATAAGCTGCAGTTATGGAGCCTGAATATTGACTTTTATACTTTATACTGTCATACTGTCTATACTTGTTATACTGTTACTGAAGGTCTGGGAAATCCATACACAACTTCTCAGTGAGTGCCTCTGACTCGTTTGGTTACATTTTGTGGGAAAACATACATATACAGATTGATATAACTAATTTCTTATATAACCGTTGTTTATTTGTTGAAAACAATACATTATATTACTATACAGGGCTTTTCATGATGAGCGTTAATTAGCCGTTTCTGACAAACTATTCAACGGATCAACCTGAAAATTTTACAGTATGCATAAATCAATATGAGACACGCCACAGTATGCATAAGTCAATATGACTTACACGCCTAAAATATTTTAGACGAAGCGGCGTTGTCGCTTGATTTTTCAAATGGAACACTCCGTATATAATACCATATTATGATTCATTATCACTTTGTCAACAAATTCATATACTATTTCCCTATACCTATCTATTACCGTTTAGAAGATATAAATTAATTTCGATATTTTTTTTACCAAACATGAGCTTTTATAAAAGCTGATAATCTTGAACTCTCTTGCACTAAAACGATCAAATTTGAAATGGAGTGGAGTGATACTATGAGGATCGTCACTACGAGTCATATTTTCATTTACCTCATACAGGGTCTTCAAAAAATGCAGATACTTTGATCTCATGAAAAAATGAGTGGAACTCAATTTTTTCAAATGGAACACCATGTATATTTCAACATTTTTGAGCTCTACATCCAATTTTAGATTAACTTTGTTCAGATAATACTATTTCTATTTTGAACCGTTTTCGAGACAAATTATTTCAGACGGAAACTGACGTGGCTTTCTTGCTCGTTTTTTTGAATTCATCACTTATTTTGGATATTCAACATTTTTTTTAATACTTAGTAATATTTCTTTTTGATCAAGTTTTTTAATTGTCTCAGATCAGTCAATTCGAAATTGGTATGTACCTACCTTAGAAAAAGTTACAATTTGTATACATTGAGGTATTGGTCTCTAACCTAGAATCTTGAAATATGCAGGAAGATTATTTATATAGTGTATATAAACGTTATGAAAGGGAATCAGGAATTTCCACCCCCACTCATTGTTAACACTTTCATGGAGTTAGACACAGAATTAAGGCACAAGTGGTTGACCCTTCTTGACTATATTTATGACCCTGGCCATATTGTCAGTAATGATTATTCGAAAGTTACTTGGAATACAATTTTTAACCGAGGCATTCATCCATTCTGTTCTGAGATTTCGGCCGAGAACTATTTCTAATTGTGGATATCAAATCGTGAGGTGTAATTTTTGAAAAAGAAAAAATGAATACTCTACCACATAGATGAATAAAATCAGATCTCACGCCAATTCACAAAATAATTAACAGTAGCATTTACCCGGAACTTGTTGAAATGTGAATCCAAAGAGAACAAGAAATACAGAAATCTTCACAGTACCCTTTCATCATACTAACTATGGCCAGAATGAGTCTATAGGTAGAATTTTGAGACTCGCTAACACTCACAATGTGGATTCAAAATTTTTTTATTTTTCTTTGGAACCATTCAAAAAGTCTGTGGAAAGATTATTTTGTATAAAAAGGCAATGACATGAATAAATAAATAAATAAATCGAAAAGTATAACTTTCAGAAAAATCTTCATGAAACAAAAGTTGCCTACAATCAGTCGGTCAATCCATCACCGACTTATTTTCAATGAAAAATGTTTCACCATCAAATAGAAGTGGCATCCACTACAGGGTGAAANGGGAGTAGTTGTTTTCTGATAGGCGTCAGTCCATTCAACCTACTGTGTAGGTATATTCGAGACTGGCTTGAACGTTTAAAATTCATTTCTTTAGATTTGTTTACTGCCAGTCTTCAAGCATAACCTACTGACTGATAAGAAAATTATGAAATATATTCCGACAGAATGAATCATGTATATAACAGGTCAATATTGTTCAATTTTTTGGACAATGTCTTGTATGTGACTAGAGAATGGTAATTCTTGTTGTAGCAAGTCTGAAATTCGGTAAGAGAACAAGGAATACGTGTTAACAAGTTGTTCAGAAATATTACCAATTTCGTCCCACTTTACACCATTGAAAATTCACTGACTTCAGAGGAAAACATAAGGAACCAAACCACGCCATCACATATTTCAATTTTAATTTCATTCGATGTAAAGAGTATGTTCTCCAACATACCTTACAACCAATGTAAGCCCCTCATTTTAGATATATTAGATCAAGCCAAAGTAGAACATATCACTTCTATTAAAATTTCAACAGCTTTCGATATGTGCCTAAATCAGAGTAATCAGTTTACCAACAAATTTCATAAACAGGATTCAGATTTACCCCTTAGTCCACTTTTAGTAGACATATTTATGAACAGCTTGGAAACCATTATAGTAAATTCCGACCTGGGTGAAAAACATATTCATGTTTGGTACAGATATGTAGACGATATTCTCGCCTGTTTCAGAGGTACTACACGACAGCTGAAACAATTTATGACATTCATGAATATTCTCAATAGAAACATTCACTTCATACTTGAAACAGATACATTTCTCAGACCTGACCATTACACACAATCAGAATAAATTTGAGTTCAATGTATTCGGAAAACCTAGCTATACAGACCGAGTAATTCTTTCCATCCAGACTGTCATCAATTAGCAGCCTACAATTCAATGTTGCATTTTCACTGCCTTTGTCTGCTAACAATCTAGCTAGGGAAATTGATATAATTACACAGATAGGCCATAATAATGGTTTCAACGCAGACACAATTCAGAAGTTAGTCTGAAAACAAAGCCGTAAATTCACTTACAGATTAATATACCCCCAAATCAAACAACCAGAAATCAAGAAATGGGTAACTTTAACTAATTTTGTCAAAAAAACAAAGATAATTGCGGGTTTCATCAGAAAAAACAATGTGGAAGTGGCATTCAGACCACATAACTGATTTCCTTTTCAATGCTAAAGACAAAGTGGACAAGTTGGAGAAATATGGAGTTTATAAGCAGTGTAATAGTGTTTATGTAAGGCAATATGGTCTAAATTTCCAAAAATGATATGCTGAATATGAAAGGTCCTTCAGACTAGGTAAAAATGATTCGACGTTTTCAAACCATTTCTTGGCATAGAACCACAAGATCCCGAATCTAAACGATACGGAAATTTTGCACTATTCAAGGAAGAGTTGCAAATTCAATTATTTGGAATCCTAAGAAAATCATAAGCATAAACATTGCGGGTGCAACCTGTTAAATGATCAAGTCCATCTAGTTTACTCACCGGATTTCGAATTAGCGTATCCACATTCTCACAAGTAAACAAAATTGAGGTACTCAATTAAGCTACACCTACAGTGGTGTTATATAAGGGATAATGTAATCATTTTTAGTTCAATGTATAAGTTTGAAAAGATCCTTATAGAACGAAACTGCAGTAACGTCAGTTACAAATAAAAGTGGTAAAAACATAGAAAGTTTCAATTCTCATTTTTCAACATAAAAAAGTAAGTATGTCTCTCAAAAATAATATTGATTTGTTTTCATGAATCAGATCGCAACTTGAAATGATTTTGCAATATAGTAGTGTATTATCAGTGAAGCCTATAAATTCAAAACATTTAGGTACTTCTATTTTGGTACAATCTGTGAATAACTTGCATAGCCATATTATTGTTTCCACTGCAAATGTGATAACGTAATTTCCAATGAAGATTTACAATACAAATTCAAATAAACCTTTGATATTTTTTATGGAATGGATGTAGCACTGGAGATAAAATTAACGACAAACAAACTTGACCTCATTTCACGATTTAAATCACACGAAAATGTCACGTTCACTAATAAATAGTTATCATTCTATTCGTATTGTAGATTATGAATATAAAGTGATGGAAACATACTAATTTGCCATCGTATCAAACTCGCTTACTTGAAAGTTTCGTAATGATAAAAAAAGATGACTAATAGAAATGAACTTGTTAGAACACAAACGCGTACGTTGAACCCAAGAAAGGCAAGTCACTCTCTCAGGCGATACTGCATAAAGAGAGGTATGAGAAACCGTCAGTCTCACAACAATAATAGGTTAAGTGTTTATCATATCGTCCTAAATTCAATATAGCGAACCACCAATGATGATGGACTGTTTTTGTATGCCACCCTATTATATCGAAATCCAAAATGGCGGAAAACTAAATGGCCGCCATACCAATTTTGAAAAGTCAGCTAAGATTGGGGATGGTTTGACGGTGCTCGGACAAATGTTTTAGGTGCCGACGAGTGTCGACTGTTGCCGATAAAAAAATGTAATTCGTCATCTATTCAGGCTCAAAACTCTTCGCTACTGGTCAAGCGACCAATAAGGAGACTAGAATGTACTGAATTAATAGGCAAATGGCCACGCAACAATGACGCATTGAATTAAATGAACAGGATCAATAGAAAAAAGTGTATTGTTTTTTTTTCAGATGGCAAGAAAATAAAAATAAACTTTGAATTGATTCAAATCAAATTCAGCAATTGTTTGTATTACACAATTTTTACGTTATGAAATCTTGTCGCGAAATTTACCTGTGCAGAAACAAGAAGACAATAGGTTTGTTCTGGTTCTAACATCTAACATCCGAAACTGTTTGGAAACTGCACAAGACATGCGTACAAACAATCGTATACAGGGTGATTCAAAAGTACTTTGACAAACTTCAGGAGGTGATTCCTCAAAATATTCTAATATGAATTGTCCAAATAAATAAATGTCCGGAAANAGACGAGAAAATACTGTTGATCATGTTCATTTTGTTATATAGCCTTGTAGCCAGTTCGAATGTTATCTAACCTCAATTATCAATCATTCAAATCAAATAAATAAAAAAACATCCTAGAAAATAGGTCAAACAAATTTCCACATGAATGCGTATGAGCAACGGGAATAGTTTTCAACAGTTCTGTCTCGAGAGCAAGAACGATTTGGGACGGTTCAAGACAGTTTAGGATCTTTTCGCAGTCGAAACCAGAACAGAGGATTCATCAAACCGAACTTATCCTCAATAAACCAGAACGCTCCTTATCAACTGCGCATGATCAAGACGTCCTAGACCTGAATTTCGTAGAACCAGAATAAACCTATTATGTAACTCGATCTTGACAGAAGTAATTCTGTTATTTATGGAATATTAGGTTTTTTCAAAAGTTTTGTCCGTTTTTATGAGTCTACTTTAAACGATTTATTCGACATAAGCGGCATGTGAATCAGTGCACCTTTGCCAACGTAATACAAGTCAATTAATTCTTTCAGTCTAAAAATAGGGCGCTCAAAGTTCGATGAAGTCGACAAAGGCCATTTTTGCTTGATCCTTATTGGCGATAGTAGTCGGTTGACGAGAGGTCTGGGGAGTATAGTGGGTGAGACATAACTTCGACGCTCCATTCGTTTAATTCTCAGACGGTGATTTGTGAAACGGGCGGACTGGCGTTGTCGTGGAGTAGGATCATACCTTTTTTGTTGACCTGTGTCGGCTGCTGCTGATGCATTTTTCGGTATATTTCGTCGACTTCCTCACAATAGCACTCTGCTGTAATGATTTGGCCCGGTTACAGTGTTTTGGTTGCGCGAAAGCAAAGAAGAACAGATCTCGAAATGTGACAATTTCAAAACGTGTGGCACCCACTTTTCGAGCTCTTCAACGTTTACAATGCAGAGGGCAACGTTCTGTTGGTTGACACTGGAAGTCACAGCATTCTGGAAATGACCTCTGACTTTATGCCTCCAACTGTCAACTAAGAACTGTCTTATGACGTACTGTTCCCGAGTAGAGAGGACTGGATTCTCCGGGAGAAGGAAATATCAAGAACAGATAGTTGTTGGTTCACAGATGGATCAAAAACACCTTCCGGTTCTGGTGCAGGTGTTTTTACTCGCAGACCCAGGACAGAGATATCTACCTGTCTAGGAACCGATGCGACTGTATTTCAAGCGGGAATTTACGCTATTGAATTGTGTGCAGAGAGATTGGAAGAATCCAACCTCATATACAGGTCTATAAAACTATTCTCGGTCAGTCAAGCGGTGTTAGAAGCTCTTGGCTCCTACCGAGCAACGTCTAAATTGGTTGAAAATTGCCAAAAACGACTACCCTCGATAGGAAGACTCAACATATTGTCTCTGGTCTGGATTCCTGGCCATACTGGCCAGGAAGGCAATGAGGCTGCTCGCTTCTGACCTTAAAAACCACTCACCATGCAAACTTCGTTAACTTTCGTTAGAAGGTAAATTTTCGTTATGTGGACAGAAGGCGATTTTGAAAAAATTTTTGACTGTACTTACGTATTTTGATGCGTAGATTACGAATCCGAAAGAAAAAAGCAGCGCTCTCCCTCATTTAAAAAGTTACGGCCCTTCAAAGTTCAGAAAAGGGCAACTTTTCAGCCTTCT
>NW_019293838.1:3736-35321 GCF_000500325.1 Leptinotarsa decemlineata
TATATTTTTTATATAATCAATATAATTTTATTTCAACTTGTGAATATAGTTTTTAAATACTAGCAATACCGTGAAATTGATTTTTCCTCATCTGTTTAGTATAATTTCCGTACGCCACTGAAAAAGACAAATTAAGGTAAAAACATCAGTCATTTCTGAGAATTTAGTGCTTACGAATTTGGAATAGTATAGGTCGGTCGGTAGCCAGGCGGTTCGACATGGGTGCTTTGTCCACTCACTCGAATTGAATGCCGTGTTGGTCGGTGGTTCAAGCCCTAGTCTGAACGATCTATTTTCACTTGCTATCGTCCACCCCGTGTTAGGAATCACACGTTAAAAGGTAAGACCTTGTTAATCCTTAGCTCGCACAGTTTTCGACTTCTGAGGGTTGCCGTTCGTAGGGGTGCGACAGCTGGTTAACGGAAAAACAGATTTTTTTTAAACAGTCAGTTTTCTTTTTTGTGGTATAGTTGGAATACAATGAAACAGCATTATCTATTCGAAATACAGAGGGAATCTGCTGCAATCAATGGAAAAGTTCGTTGTGAGTTTTTGACTCGTAAAAAAATTGATAGAACCTTTATTTCTGAAAATGTGAGAAAAACGGTTATTTTATTTTTCAAGTCTATACCAATACATACCTATTCATTTTTCTGAATTTTTCATTACTATTTCACTTGGAATCTGGATTTTTTCGTCATAGATTTAATTTATTCATTACAAACTGAAAATTATGAAACAGTTGTTCTACTAGTAAATGGGCTAATAATGTGTGTATTGCCACATAGGCTCAATACCCGAGGGGATGTTAATAAAATCATCATTAATAAAAGTATTATTTTGATTCCATTAACTAAAAACAAAATACTTAGTCATAATAAGATAAAAGTTTTCAAATATGATAACCATATATTTTCTTGAACTAAGATTCTGGTTCACATGATCTTAACCCCCACATATAGTGCAGTCTAGTTAGACATGAAAGATTTTATAGAAGAGATTATGATGCCGTACAGGAAGAATCACAAAATTTGTTTGTATTCTGGGTGCAACTAATAAATGAGATAGGTTCAAATCAAAACACACCATTCTGCTCATCATAATAAGATTTTAATTATACATTACATTTCCATTCTGTACAAAGAAACAAGTAAGAATCCTAACAAAAAATGTATTTCTATAAATGTGATTGGAGCTACTATAATTTATTAAACGAATGACTAGTTACAAGTTAAGTCTTCTCAATAGCAAAGGAGACCGACCACTGTGATGAAACATCAATAATTTTTCTGTTCTAAGAATCACTTTTTCAAAAGCAAGTCCCCATTTTTTTAAAGTCCAATTTTAGTCACCTAAAATATTTCTGGTGACAAATTAACAATCATTTCAAATGAAATTCGCTAGGAAGTCTGGAAAGTTCAAATTTATGATTCCCGCGTCAACAACCCCATAATACAGTATATATAATGTGTTGAAACCAATCTATACATTGAAAACTGCTGGAAGATTATTTATGGCCTTTTTATGCAACCTTCTGAAAAAATTAATTGATACACATAAATACAACATATTAGGTTCAATAACTAACAGATACAAAACCCGTATATTTTTAAGCAAAGTACAACTGTACCCTGAAACACAATCTCCTAAAAATATATCCTTCATTAATTGCCACATTTTGTGTTTTGAGGTGAATCATTTTTCCAAAATTTAAAAAAAAATTGTGGTTTTTGGTAACTGTTAACTGCCTTCTTGGTTCGGTCTCCTGTTTCCTACAGATTATAAAAAACGTCCTACCTAAGAGTTAATACCTGAAAAAATCTACCAATTGGAGAGTGAACGATACAGTGTAATAGTACTTCTTCAGGATCGGCTAGTTCCTAAAACATATTTTTTGAAGAAAGTAAACACAAAATTAAAAACTGTCAGTCCCATACCAACACAATCAACAATTTTCTAATCAACACATTTCCAAAATGAAATTTCTTGTCATATTTCATAGGGAAACATGACAGTTTTTTATTTTAATGAAACATGCTCTCTTCCCAAATGATAATTTGAAATTTTTGCAAAATAAACCAAATAGGTTTCTGTTACAACAAGAGAATGTTTCATTTGCAATGTAACTATAAATTTGCTAACAATACATTCTGATCTGAAAGCCACTCTATTGTAATTATCCTGAAAAGAATCAAAAAGCACTTTTTACTATCTGCTTTTTTCATTATAATCATAGCAGAACAAATAATTTAAGGATATCTTCATATCGATTTCATAATTAGATGATTCGGATTTTCAATGAAAATTGCCTTTGAATACTAGGGAACCTTAAGAAAAAATTCAAGGAAAAACATCGCTGTGATGTCGATGAATACCCAAATTTTTTTCTTAAATGTCCATATGCTTGTTAAAATGATTGGACCTTTTCTTTATAAGTAATTGACATAAGCATAGAAGAGACTAAACAAGGATGACATCACTTAATTTAATTAGAACAACTAATGATTCCTCCTCAGAAATTTGCACTTTTTTTATTTAAATTCAATGTACATTTGGAAACAGTATATAGGACTTCAGAGATTGGGGAAAACATTTGGGTTCATTGGCAAATATTATGAGGAATCACTTTTATCTGATGGAACCTTATGAGAACCCTCAAGATAGTAGGTAGAAATACCTCCGTAGAGTGGATTTAGTTGTAGGTGACACATTGATGTTAAATTTCATTAAAAGGTTTGAGTGGCAGGACACCTTCTAATGAACCCCCATTTTGGTGAAATTGCTTTTTTACATAGTAAAAGTTGCCAATAACATTTGTAATATGTTGGTTGAAAGATCTTTCTAGAAATTTCAAGATACTCTCGTTAAGTTGCACTGAGTTTCTTCATGTTAAAACAAGCTAATTCAGTTGAGGAATTGCTATAATTTATTGACAAACGAATTTAAAAATCAACGATTATTCACTGCAGAGTTCAAAAACAATTTCAATTACCAACTGTCTAAACATTTGGGGTTTCTGTAGAATAATTTTCCTAATTCCTCGGGTACACAGATATATTGACAAATGATGAAATCAAACTGGGAATTTTCAACAAATATTTGCCAATATCAATGTTACACATAATATGAATAGTGCAAATGCTGGATAATATAAATCAATCAAACAATAGAAAATGATCAGTTTGATTTTTTCAAAATGCCATTTTCCACTTTACTCTTCAATTTGATGATGAATGAGTTTAGTTTGTTTTAAAAGATACAAATGAATCACAGATGACTTAACTATAGAATCTGAGAGCAAACTACACATGAAATAATGTAAAATAAAAAATATTGAGAAAGTGTATCTTATTGTTAGCAAATTTCGCCTGACTGATAACATGGAAAATTAAATTTAAGTAAGATTCAGGAGGAACACGAGATAAAAACATATCTCTCAATGTGACTGATGAATCACCGGGATCAGTAAATATTTATAAATAAATTGCAACCATGAAGATTACCAGGGTTCAGTGACATTTTGGAACAAGTGATGAGAGTAGAAAAATTATGTCTAAACTTAATGCTTCTGTAGCTGTAGTAGAATAATGAAAGTTATATCATTGGCACAATTGATTTATACCCATAAAGACATCCACTAAAAATGATAAAGAAGAAAATATTTAGGAATTCAATCTTCACTGAAATTCAAAATACAATTGTTTGTATGACTTCCGATATTTATTGAACTGAAATATGCTTTTTATTCGCATCAACAGTACTAACATTGTTTTGAAATTTAGAAGTTTGTTCAAATGGTATAAAATTATCAATTGATATATTTATTTGAAAAGTTGAAAATGGAATTGCAATAAATTAATTATTCTGTAGTTGCCACTTTTTCAACTATTCTACTACATATACAAATTTCTCATTGATACTTCTGAATTATATTTAAATTGATAAATAATATAAATAATATTAGTGAGTACCTTAATTGGGCAATGACAAACCTTTAAGCCTATATAAGTAGCTATACTCATTTCAAACCTACTTAGAATATTTTTTAACTTATACATTGATATGCATTTATTTACCCATATCTATTGTAAATGGATATTCAGTCATCTTGCAAATACAAACTCAAAATTATAAATAATTATTGCCAATTGACATTTTCCATTTTCATGGTTTTCTTTAAATTTTGGAGCTAAGTACAATTGACTTCTTGGTACCTGGTTATTATTTTTTAAGATTTCCTTCTGAAAGGTAATGTTGAAAAGGAATATTTGATATTTCAAAATACAAATGCATAATATATTTGAGGAAAATGGAAAATGATTCTGTAACAAAGTTTGTCTACCATAAAAGTAACGAAAATTCAACCATGGCAAACGACTTCAATTAGAGTTAGGGTTAACCGAGATCATATGAAATCATTTTAAAGTAGAATGCTACATGCAGGTTTGGACTTTACATAAAACATGAAAGGCAATATTTCAAACAATAATAATTCATCATTGTCACAATTTTTCGGGTTCAAAGGCTGTGTATTCTTGGAATTTTTCCTGACGTTTTGCTGGCGCGAGTGGCCAGCTTTTTCAGAGGTTTATGCATGCTGGGTTCATATCCGATGACTGAATATTACAGGTGTCAGGTAGTTTGGAGTGCTAATAATTGTATCTGGATTAGGTACTTTTTCAAGGTATGTGATTATCAGCAGCAGGGGTTTATCGCAATTGTGGAAAGGTATATATATTGGAACCACCAAAAGATCCATGGGAACAAGGCTGAAGGAGCATGAAAGAAACTGCAGACTAGGTCAAAGGGACAAGTCGTGTGTCACAGAACACGAAACTTAGTGAAGGAAACCACAGGATTATGTTTGAAATTGCCGACTGGTACGGGAGGCAACAGAGATCCACAAACATACGGATAATTTCAACAGAAAAAAAGAAGCGGAGAAACTAAATCAAATATGGAATCCCATTCTGAGAAATTCCATGATAGCAAACAGCATGACGCCAGGTAGAAAAGGGTCCATTTATGTTACCGACAAATTGCCTAATTCAGGTATACAGGTCAGGAAACCGTAATATTTAGTCATCGGATATCAACACAGGACATATAAACCTTTGAAGAAGGTAGCCACTCGTTCCAGCGAAACGTCATGAAAAATTCCAAAATTACACAGCCTTCCAACCCGAATAATAGTAACACTAAAAACCTCGGCCACGAAAGCCTTAACCATTTTGTCAATAATAAGTCATTCTTGGCCCCTTTGTAGTAAAATTTCCAATAACATGATTTCAAGTAAATTAGCTCCATTAGTTATAAAATTCAACAGAAAATTTCCAATGGATCGCTTTAACCAATACAAACACACTAACGTTTCAAATGGACCAATAGATGAATCCATCAGTGAATTCATCGGTAAGTTTAAGAACTTGATCATGTTCCATTCTTTGATCCGTTCCAAGGGAGCAAAATAACTGAATTGTAATTCAGAAAAAAAAAGGATATTTACTATATTTTTTACAGTGGACAAATCTAAATTGAACTGATCGTATATTTGGTAATAAACTTTCAAAATCCACTTCTACATGTGAAATTGAAATTACTGATAGCTGATATTGAATATGTGTATTTATTCCACAAAAAATGTTTGCTCCTCTTGGTTCAAAAAATGTATATTCCCAATGAAATCATTTCATTTATGAAAGAGAACTTTTATATCTAATCTTCAGCGTATCTTATTGGAAAATATTAGGGAAAATATTTGAGCGAAACAGCATCTTTGGACTATGACTACAATATTGCAATAATTCTGAGCATTGGAGAATTATTCCACCCTATCCGTGCTCTTAAAATACGTCGAGTACATTCAAAAAGCACCTCAGAGTTTTGTAGCTTTTTACTGATAAATAACAGTAATTGAAATTTCCTGATTACAGTTCAATTATTATTCTGTTCAAGAGCCTGTCACGATTCAGATGAAACATTCAAACCATTTTGGATACCAATTCACACTGATTATCAATCGATCAAAATTATAATTCAGACTGACAATAAATATATTGTTGAACTTAGACAGTAATGGCAGGCCCCACGCTCTTATTGACAACATAAAATTTGTGTTTCTTTCCTAAAATACACCAAATAATAGCTATATTTTCAATTATCAAGTTGAAAGGAATCACTATCACTGCCGCCACAACACACAGTAAAAATCTGCTCAGCCCAAACCTGTATACCGTGAATGATTTAATAACACCAAATATAAACATGTATATATTGACGGCTCCGATAAATGCGACCAAAAAATCAATAGCGGGTGGACAAGGAATGGGAAATTTTGAAGCCAATAGCACATTGGAGACAGACAAGGGTAAAGTTAGCCAAGAGTAGCAAGAGCAACCTAAGAATATTTTATTTTTAAAAGGTATGGATTTCGAGTGGACCACAAGGAGGATTCCCTGCATCCATCGTTTCCGTTGCTGTACAAAATCCCAAAGGGTGAAAGGTGATTTTTCCCACATCTCGCCTTCAATGAAATTGAAGCTGTATCCTTTGCTGTAAGCTTGCATTGCGAAAAAGCAGTCTTCTGCTACCGAACCGTCCAAGCCATTATCAAAGGAAACGTCTTTTTCGGCTCCCACCTGAAAACATTCAATTGATTTATATTCAACTCAATTCATCCAATGGTTTTTATATATGCTTATAAACATAACCCCCTTCTCTGGAGCTACTGAAAACTGGCCTATCACACTTCATATATAATTAATTTATCTCACATTCATATCCTTATATTGTCTGTTTCATATTTCTGGTTTTTTATATTTCTTATTGTGTACTGCGTATTTTATGATCTTTTTATTCAGTATAAATACTAGTATTTTAAAGTTAACAAACTAAACCAGGGAAAAAATTGAATTTCATAAACTACACCTCACGATTTGATCTCTACAAATTTTATTTGCAAAATAGCACAACATATTTCGCCAACACAGTAGCTTTATCAAGTGAGTCAAATCACTAACACTGGCGAAACGTGATATTTTTCAAATAAAGTTTGTGGGGATCAAATCGTGAGGTGTAGTTTATGAAATTACTATGGATCTTCATCAAGTAACGGTCCACAAACTTTATCTGAAAAATAGCACAACATGTATCGCCAACAGAGTAGCTTTCTTTATCAAGTGATTCAAATTACTAACACAGTAGCTTTATCAAATCACTAACACAGTAGCACTATCAAGTGATTTGAATCACTTGATAAAGCTACTGTGTTAGCGAAACATGTGATATTTCTCAAATAAAGTTTGTGGGGATCAAATTGTGAGGTGTAGTTTATGAAATTACTATGGATCTTCATTAAGTAACGGTCGAATCAATAAAAAAAATTAATAAAAAATTGAGGATAAATCCCCTCCTTTTTATGTTTTATAGACCCACAAGGCTTCTTACACCAAAAACTGAGCAACTGTTTTCAGACAGTTTTTCCATTATAAAAAACCAGGACAATGCCACACAACAAACCAGAAAGGGTAGGTAGGTAGGTTTAAAGTGAGTGGGTCTATTCGACCCTCCACCGCAACCCATAAGGGTTTATTGTGACTCACACTCGGCCAAATAAACCCAGCTTCTTAACGAAGCCGATTAGTTTGTATGGTGAGTGGTCTTTCAGGTCAGATACGGTGAGAGTACGGATCTGCCGAACTCAAAGAACCTGATTCGGTCCCCAGCGGGGCAGGCACAAAGTATATGCTCTGCAGTTTCATCATTTTCCAGACAGAGGCGACACACACTGTCTTCCGACAGTCCAAGTCTCTGCATGTGATGATTCAAATGACAGTGACCTGTAAGAAGGCCTGTTAGACATAGTAGTTCATCCCTACTCTAGTCCAACAACTGTTTGGAATCAAGCTTCGAAGGGTGAATAAACGCCTTGACGTGAGCCAATCCTGGAAGATTCTGCCAGAAGTCCATAACTCTTCTTGCCATCCAGGTTTTGAGTGCTTGTTTGGCAAAGCCCAAAGCGATGCAAATGAAAGGTTTTGGTGCAATGAAGTCGCTTGCAGCACCCTCCTTTGCAAGAGTGTCAGCAGCTTCATTGCCTTCCAGGCCAGTATGGCTAGGAATCCAGACCAGACCAGAACGGGTAACTCAAGGTGTAAGAAATTCTAATGAAAATGAAATGTTTTTCATTCTTTTCAAAAGATAAACAAGAAAAATGCATAAATTGAACTATATTCTTGAATACTTTGAAATATTTCGTTACTGTGCCATCTTGTTTACTACATATTTCGTGAAACGAGTTCATTTAAACATACCTACTATGAACAATACTTTTTTTTAACCATACTTTCATCTGATATTTTTTTTGTTTAGGCCACTCAATGTTATCGGCTTTTCTACATGCATTAGCTGATATTCTTCAAACTTTCATAGAATGATAACTTGCATTACCCATCAAAATCACAGAGTGAACATTTGCTCAATATTTTCTTTTGACTCAAACATAAATGAACCGCCTTCAACAAAACCATCAACACTTCTATCGTGAGTAATTGTCAGTCGCTTTTTTTCCAGAAGGCAACTTCAACCCGATAGAACAACCTTCTGAAAATGCTTAACGTGAACTTGTAATTTTTTGTCTTGCCATATATTTTCCAAATGTATATCCTTCGTTAAGCCAAGTTTCGTCCAGATAAGAAATCTTTCAGATCTCACGTCGAAACTCTCATCTACCTTAGGTAATATTTCCTCCAGCAAATAATTTCATCATTTTCGATTAAAATCGATTTTTGTTTTGTTTTTCCCAGCTGATATTTACTTCCTTTAAATTTTTTCACAATTTCTTTTGGCCTATCTATCACTGAAAGCATAGAAATAAGCTGTGCAGCTTTGTGATACATTAAAGACTGATTTACATAGAAGGTATTCAAAATTTCAATCGAAATTCGAAAGTAAAAACAATTTTGGGTGTTTAATTAGAAAAATCTATTAACTATTGAGGTGAGAGTTCTATATTTTTGTTACTTTTGTTATATTAAATCATACAACATCGAATGTATAAAAAAATACATTTTTTCACTTTTTACCCGCCTCGGTTATGTACGCCTACGTAACAGGTACTCTGCTGTTTAAGGAAGTAGACTGTAACCTGTGGACATATTTAGCGTATGGCTTATTCACATCATGAAAGTTAACAAACATAATTGTATAAAAGCATAAAAAGACAGAGAAAATTAGGTTTACCAAATGGGGTTTTTACCCCATTTGAAAAGTGAGTCAGCGCATCTCCCGCATTTGGTTTCAATTCTATTCAGAGTTGACCATGCTTTGCGGGGTAAGTCGATTCCATATGGTTTGCTGGATATGCAAGGCACGTTGTGGTAGGCTAGTGGAGCATTGACCTCCCATTCTTCTCGCCAGCGGGCAGTTATGTCAAAACCGGCAATTATGCAGATACTTTCCGATTCTGAGAGGGTTATGCCTGGAGCGGAGTCAGTTTCTTTCGAGGGCGAGGGTATCGGAATGGATCGGTGGTTGACGATTATTAATGATCTTGAATTCCCTGACAAGAGCGTGCTCTCTACGGAGGTGAGGAGGAGCTATGTGGCTAAGCCACACCGGGGCGCAATATTCAGCTGCTGAATACACCAAGCCCAGGGCTGAAGACTTCAGTGTGGAGGCTGATGCTTCCCAAGTGGTGCCGTATAGTTTCTGGAGGATGTTTCTTAGCTGCGGTTTTCGACAAGTGTTCTTCAAAACTCAACGTTCTGCCTGGTGTAACCCCTAGGTATATGGTTGTTTATTGTGTTTGAGTAGCATGCCTTCAAAGTAGTTTTGCAGTTTTCTATTGGCTAATTTGTTGTTCAGGTAGAAACTAGAGACTTCTGTCTTAGCAGCACTTGGTTTTAGTTTCCACTTGCGAAAGTATTGCCCTATACCTAGAAGGTCGTTTGTTAGGATATCCTCGGTCAATATCTTTGTGTCTAGCAGCTAGTGTCCAGTCGTCAGCGTATCCGAACTTTCTCGAACTTTTTCAGGCATGTTAGCAATATATAAGCTGAACAGCAGGGAGCAAGTACTGATCCCTGTGGTAAGCCGTTGTTGAGCTTCTTCTGAGTACTCATGTTATTACCCAGGAGTAGGTACTTGGAAGTTTCTATTGGATAGCATATCATATATCAGGTCTACTGTCTTCTTGCAGGGTATTACACGCATGAGTTTGAAAATGATGCCTGCTCTTCATACAGATATGTTACGCAGCCGTCAGATATGTAAAGACGGCTGCTGTCTTTAGCTGATTCTGGAAGCAAGCTTCTATGAATGAGGTTAGTGATAGGACTTGATCTGTGCAGTTTCTGTTAGGGCGGAAACCTGCCTGCTCAACAGGAATTTTATCCAATATCTTCTGACTAATTCTGTTGTACAAGAAGGGCCTTTCTAGAAGCTTGTAGATCTGCTGAGTAGAGCGATCGGGCGGTAACTTTGTGGCATATCGTTTGGCTTGCCTGGTTTCAGTGTGGCTATAATTTTTGATCGTTTAAGGAGATGAGAGATTCTGCCTGTTTGGTGGATGTAAAGCTAGTTCGCGGTTGTAGTAGAATACTACACGTGCACCCTGAGTAACGCTAAATGAACTAGCAAAACTGGCGGCCAAACAATCCGCTGGATCTCCTGGCATACATATTAACAATGAACAGCTAATTAAGAGATTTATTTCGCTGATTAACATTTTGGAGGCCTTTTTCAATTGGTTTTTCTATTTCCTATTTTTCCTATTTCTTCTAGAAATTATAAAATGTTTCTGGTATTAAAAAACTATCAACTATTGATTGCTTGACTTTACCTTTTGATAATTATACAAGTTCATATGTATGTTAGCACATTTTGGCTTCCATCTATAATTGAAATAAATTCATTGGCACTTCAAATGGTACTATTCTGTTCATAATCTTCCAATAAAAATTAATTAGTTACGACAAGGGTAGTAGATCAATAATTGTTTAAAAAGGTTTTTATTCCAATCGAAAAAGAAAAGCATATGACCTAAGTGAACTAATCAATTCAATACATACTTCAGAATAAACAATTTTATTATCAAATAGATACGATATTCGTTTCAATAACTGGTATCACAATCGATATCGTCGTGCTTATTGATTACAAGGTCGAGATCAATTGAAAGTTGACACATGGGTATTCAAGGGAACGAATATAACTCCAACAAATATGCTCGTAGGTGGTGATCAACAGTTTTGGAAAGCTTAAAAGACACGTTTGAAAAAGAATGGCTTTAGTACTTTTCGTCTTCAAGGTTTGTAAGTAGAGAGTATAGAGATTGTAAAAAACAGATCTGCCGTTATCGCCTTCGAAGAATGACGAATTACCTACCGTTAGAGAGCTCGCCCTAATGCCAATATCCAGTTTATACATTATGAAATCAAGATGCCTTTGAACGTTCATAGCGAGTCCAAAAAGAGCATCCAAAGAGAAGAAATCAGCAAGTCGCTAATGTATCCGACTAACACATCAAGTGCTGCCAAGCAAACGACATCAACAGATAGGAACGTTGGTTTTGAAAGGAAGTTGAAAAATAAACGCGTATGTAAATCTTCAGTTATGGGGAAAACCGGTAGGTATACCATATTATATCAATTTCCTTGAATTTTTCACAAACTTATCATCCATCAATGGATAAACACATTGCCCACTACATTAACACACCTAGGCAGATGTCATTCATTCTGATTCAACTCTGATATCAATCCGAACTTTTGAAGTCCTTGAGGTGTCTATAAAGCACGCAGCCTATATTCATTATAAAACTGTTTTTCTATGGCAAAATTGGGTTTGACAAGAAATACCCATTTTAAAAAATTCTTAAACTTTCATTCAGCAAAATTCTTCCAGTTCATGTATAAGTAATACAGTGTCATCCCCAAAGTATGCACCATATGCCAAACTTATAAAAGTTTTCAGCATTGAAAAATGCATCTAGATTTGAACTGATGGTCATCTAAGTGAACCATTTTTTAATGTGGAGACTAAGAAAAGCATTTGCTGAAATGATGAATATACACATCAACGATGGCTCATTCGAAAAACCTGTAATCAACCAATTAGACCGGTGTTACACGCTCAGTTTGGCATCAGTTCAGTCCACGACCTTGATCACGAATGAACTGATGACAAACTGATTGACCCGTGAACGTCATTACTCACCCGTCATAATGATGAATGATAGAGTAATGTCGTTCATGGGTCAATCAATTTGTCATCAGTTCATGTGATCAAGGTCGTGACGAACTCAGATCGCCCGTAATTTATTTTTCCTTTCATTTTTATCATATTCCCCTCCTTTTCTAATGGGTTTCATCCTACTGTTTTTTTTTTGTTTCAAAAATTATCGACTCTGATCTATCACTAGTTGTTCGCAACGTTCGCAAATGACATCACACAGAGCGATTACGAAGAAAATTGTATTCTTGAAGCATTCGCACATCTGCGGTGGATATGTATTAATTACATGCTACGAATGTTCGTAAAAGGAACCCAAGAATAAAAGGATTTAAGAAATATTTCCCACGAACGATTCGCAAAACTACGTATACGCAGAGATACGCGTCGTTCAAGAATAGGACCTGCTAGAGATTCCACTTCTATCTTTCAGTAATGAAATTTTATTCCAATGACAGTTTTTGTCTGAAACCTATTTGTAAAACATGGTCCTTTTGATGAATTACTAAGGTGATATTCAAATCAGCTCATTTCCTACAAAAACAGCTGTCGCTGTGCGAAGATCGAAGACATTTAATTTTGATACTCTATGCGGGAAAACTATAAAGTATAGTCGAAGTAAATGATCGTGCACACTTAAAGTTGGCGGTACCCTCAAAGGCCAAAAACACCAATACATGGAAATGAACCGGCTGCGAACTAGTTCGCGTGGACTGTAGAATTGGCGGTTCGTATTGGATAATTTTTACTAACCGCGTTTTATGATTGGCTGAATAGTCATAAAATTAAATTTGAAGTCAGGTTACGGTGACGAATAGAAATCGGGGCATGCCGTCTTGGAGTACTAATACTAACAGTAATAACGAGTGTGATGACAACGCAGACTTTTTCCAGGGTATTGATTCCAATAGCGATGGTGAACAATGCGAAAAAGAGATACCAGTCAATAGGATTCGAATGCAATTGAATATGGAAACACAGAGACTATGTTTCAATGTATATAATAATCTACATCTCAAGTTTGGTTTAGAGGGAAACAAACTATTACAAGCAACGTCAGATTTGCCCAAAATTCCTTTCTCAACTGTACGTAAAAACCTTATGAACGCAATACACGACGTGAAACAGGCTTACCAAAACCTTTAGATGTTCATCTAATGAAATCATTGAAAAAACAATATACAACTGTACCAAAAGCAATGAGATTTCTACAACTGAAATCATAAGGAAGAAATTGAATACTCCCGGCCATAACGTGAGCTGCTGTAACAAAACTCTTCGGAATTGGATATAGAAACTAGAATTTAGATTCGAAATAATAAACAAACGTCAAGCAGTTATAGAAATCAGAAGAATCCTGGAATTGCGTAACAAATATTCNCGATTTAAATACAAATTTGAGAAATAAGGCTACCAATAAGTTTGAGAAGGGTTACTTCAAATTGAATATAAATTCCATATTTGGCAAAACGATGGAAAATGTAAACAATAGAAGAGACATTCGAATTGTCACACATTGGGAATCCATAAGAAGAGGTATGGGTGCCAATGCTTTGATAGCTCGTCCCAATTTCAAAACATTATCCATATTTTCGGAAGACTTTGTCGTCATACATATGGATAAAGTTAAGGTTTGTTATAATAAACCATTGTATTTGGGGTTCAGTATATTGGATATGTCGAAAACAGTCATTTATGATTTTTTCTATGATGTCATCAAAAAACATTACGGACCACAAGCTTCTCTTCTCTATACCGATACGGATTCTTTGATACTGAAAATAATGACGGATAATTTTTATAATTTTATGATTGCAAATGTTGACAAATTTGACACTTCTAACTATAGGTTGGGTAATAAATATTCATCTGTTAACGGAGGACATAGGGGCCTCATTCGACAGAGTGTCGGGGCCTTCTATATCGGTATTTACACGAAATTTGTTTATTTTAATTTAAAAGTGCAGTACCGAATCAATCCAGAGTAACCACTGTTACGTCACGAGATCACGTGACGTGTCTAACAAAATCGCAAAAGTAACCATAATCGTTGGGGTATTTCATTTTGAAATCGATGGGGAATCCCCGAATAGTGTTAGGAAACCCCTAAAAGTGCCGTTTAGGTTTCTGGAGTTATTTCATCAGTTCGGACTTCCATTGTCTAATATAAAGTCTATAAATTGATTTGATAACCCTGAAAAAAATCAAAAAGATTAACCGAAAATAACAATTTTATCCAAGTATAACATCAGGACCTGTTTCAGATCTGGGAACACTCTCCGTAGCAGCCTCACGAAAACCAGGCCACCAAACGCAAACTGCGATTCCAAGAATTGCATTTACCGGATACCCTGCGAGTGCTGAGAATCATACAGCGGTGAAACTAAGAGGCCATTGAAAATTCTCATTGCTGAGCACAAGAATTACACACATCGAGGAGAAACCATAAAATCCGGAATAGCAGAGCATGTCTGGACTCATCAACACAATATCAAGTGGGCTCAAGCTGAAATCATCCACAAAGAGGAACACTAGTTTAGGAGGAAATTCAAAGAAGCCTCGTATATGTTGTCAAACAACGCATTTAGTCGAGCGTAGAGATACGTAACATATCGATTATCCTTCTTTTATAACTAATTGTCATGTTCATCTATATGCAGATGACTTTCAGTTATATTTATCTTTTAAACCCGACGATATAGAAAATGGCATTACATTCATAAATGAGGATCTTCAAAATACTTCAATCTACTCAAATAATCATGGGTTGAAAATTAATCCCACTAAAACAGTCGCCCTATGCTTAGGATCTCAAGCACAAATCACTTATGTACAAAGAAACCATACGCTTGCCTTAGATAACTCTGAAATAAATTGGGTGGATTCTGCAAGAAACTTAGGTGTCATTGTAGATAACACTTTGACTTTCGATGACCATGTGAGAAGTATATGTAAAACTTCGTTTTTCAAGCTAAAAAACTTGTACAAATTTAAATTTCAACTTTCCTCTGACACGAAACTCAAATTGGTCAAATCACTAATTTACCCTCATACTGATTATTGTTGCATGGTGTATTACAACTTCTTACCAGAATATAATAAAATGAAATTGCAACGTTTACAGAANAATAAAATTGTTACTTTCGGTTAATCTTTTTGATTTTTTTCAGGGTTATCAAATCAATTTATATTATATTAGACAATGGAAGTCCGAACTGATGAGATACACCACGAAACACTGTCAACCACCTTCAAACACATTTCTGGAGTTAGTTAGCATGTGAGTGTGTATGGTGGGCTTACAGTGTGTTTTTGTGTTGGGGATTGGAAAAGGAATCGCACTAAAATTGAAGAGTGGAATATAAAACAAGCTCTTCGTCCTCGGGGAGAAAGTCAATGAAAACTGTCGAATTTGAAAAAGTATTATTCATTTGGTTTAACAAAGATCGAAAGGTGTGTCTTTGTCAGGTCCAATTTTACAACAGAAGGCAATATTGTTTAGTAGGCAATTCCCAAAAGCAGACCAGTTTACAGCCAGTTCTGGTTGGCTTGATCGCTGGAAAAACGGTATGGTGTACAATTAACTGTATATGGAGAGAAACTTTCCGATGATATATCATCAATTGACAAATTTGAGCAAGACTTTAAAAAGCAAATCGAAGAAAGTGGGTACTCATCAAATTTATAACTGCGATGAACATGGTCTGAATTAAGCGCGTGGATGGATGCGAATTTATTTACTACCTGGTTTAAAGAAGAGTATGTGCCGTCTGTGACTAGGTTTTTGAAAAAAAACGCTTTCCTATTGAAGCAGTTTTGTTAATGTATAACGCCTCATCTCACCCTAGAGAAGGACTTCACGTGGGCAAAAGTTTTGTTAAGTTTTTTCCTTCGAATGTAACCAGCATAATGCAACAATAGATGAAAACATCAAAAAGAATTCTAGGCGTTTGTTCCTTGAACATTTGTTAGCATACACAGAACAAAAAGATAGAATTATCGATGGATTGAAAAAGATTACACTAAAAAATGTTATATACTGGGTGAGTCAAGCTTGGGATTCTGTGCGCGAGTTACAGTTCGATAACCTCTTACATCAGCAGGATATTGTTCGATGACCCGAAGACGACATCAATTATTTTGCTGATATCTGCAAAGTCGGCAATAATTTATGTATAAATAGGTTCAATTGATTTGTAATAGCCAGTACTTATATTTTATAGTTATTAGTTGTTACTCTGTTCAAATAAAAAGTTTTTAAAAACCCTTTTGTGTGAACGAGAAATATAATTCGCGCTTCCACTATTCAAAAATCTTGGTCAAAAGTTATTTGACTCCGAGGACCCTTATGACAGTGAAGAATCATTTGACTTCTAAATTGAAAAGCCGTGAAGGTCCCGGTTCTGTCAATGAGACAGAGAAAATGAAGGAAAAAGAAAAAAGTGTGTTTGAAGTGTGTTATTGAATGGATTACAGCAGAGATGAGTCCCCCCATTACCTCGAATAACCGGGGTTCTTAATTCAATATCCAGCGTGGTATTAGCCGAAAAGTAATTATTTCCGGTAGGCATTTACCAGAACCTACGGTGTAGGTAGTTGGGAGAAATGAATATTTCGAGATTTCATTTGGGAATATTATTTTCCTTCATTATTATGTAGTCAGGAAAACCCAAACAGAAATGTTAAAATATACTCGTATCCGTTGCGGTATTTTCGATCAGGTTTGTAAAATGATGAATCGACGCCCGTGAAATCCTACAGGTATACAAGTGATAATCTAAGAAAAACTGACTCAGAAATTTCATGATTATTATGAATAAGTTATGTTCGAGGTTATGTTTCTGAAAACAAGGGGCGATCATAGTCATGGAATATTACGAAGTGATGAAATAGTAAGTACAACGCAAATGTCGAACAGTCATGATAGATAAGATATACATGGATAACAAGAAAACTAAAGAAATAAACCATTATATTGATTAGTAAATAGGGTATGAGAAATGTCATCTTATTTCGAACGGTAACTAAGGGTGTTGGGGACCTGTAGGTACCTCTTTGCTGCCCTGTGGTCGCTTCCTCTCATTGGGCTATGCTGCTTTGATCTGCGATCTCTCTCGTCCCGTGTATTCTCTCGTCCCGTGTATTCTCTCGCCCTTTGTGATCTCCGTGGTTTTCTACAATCCATTTGTAGATTTCCCAGTATTCCATAATTATAGCAAAGCTTTCTTCCGGAAGGTTCTCTTTTCCTCACTGATGCTTTTTGTCCGGAGGTGATCGCCTTTAGCTTATCCTGCAGTTCATTAATTTGTTTCTGCAGCGTTGCTTCTTCACTGAAGGTCACTCCTCTCAACTTTGGTTTTGCTCCTCTTGAAGCATTTTTCGCTGCCTCGAATTCCAGAGCAGGTATTAATACTGCGTTTATGGTAAGGTGTCGTCCTAACCTCAGGACTTGCTGCATTTCAACGTCTTTCAGGCCGTCAGTGCACTCCAATTTTTTCTACGAATTCCTTGGAAGCTTGAGGGTAGGCTAGATTGATTAGTAGTTCTATATCTGTCCCATACTCCTGCAAGGTCTCCTGGGGTTGCTGATGTCTGCTCTGCAATTGACTCTGGTAGACTTGTTTCAATATTGTTGCCCGTATCGTCTTTCCAGAGGGCTTCAACGATCTTCTGATAATCGTTTTGACTACTCTCCGGAATGTTATGGAGTGTTTCCAGAGCAGTGCCAGTACCAATGCAGTAGCCTTTTCTTCCTTCTTCCAGCCGTTGGCGTTGGCTGCTGCTTCGAATTGTCGATGGTACATGGCCCATGATGACTAGCCATCGAAAGTAGGAGTTGAGATGTCCCTGATGTTGCCGGTAGGACTCTCCTAACTGAGGAGTGGGTACTATGCCAAAGTAGCATCGGTTGGCTAGCCATGTGGGTATGATCGAGTTGGTCTTTAAATTTATTCATTTCTTCCGTAACCTTGTTGGATTCCTCTATGACTCGCTTGTTGACTTCCATGACCCGCTTGTTGGCTTCTTCCAACTCGCTTTCTACACGTTCCATAAAAGTATGTACTTCAACTCGGACTTCCTCGATATCACCTTCAACTTTTTCGGTTATTTCCCTCTGGAAAATTCGTTGGTCCTCGCTCATTTTCATAAAAAGCTCACTTTGTTGCTTTTCCAAATGTCTCAAGAACTAGTCTTGTTTTCTTTCTTGTTCTTCCAATTAATATTTTCTTTTTCTTTCTTGTTCTTCCAATTCCTCTTTTCTTTTTCTCTCTTATTCCTCGTTCATCGTTTTCAAGTACTCGAGGATATTTGCTATCTCCGCCATATTGTCGTAATTATTCGCTCGAGTATTCACCATACACAATTAATCCGCTCCTGTCTTCAGTATTACTATTAATTCCGCCGCTGTCACCACTGTTACGTCCTTGCGTTTTATTAAATTCTCTTTTGCGTGGGTGGATAATAAATAACCAGTGGTACACTTATTCAAACTCAATAACTTGATTCAACTACACAATTTACACTTTTACTAATTACAATACTTCAATTCACACTGTAACGCCTTCCTCGCTGTTGGATTCAAATTTCCGCGCTCCGATTTCCGACTTCGCGTGTTTCCTATCGGCTGCCTTATATACCGTTAGTCTAGTGTCTCGAACATTCTGTTGTGTTCGATTCGTTCCGCTGGCTTCGCTATGTGCTCCACATTATTCCGGTGTTTTCGATGGATGTTCGCAGCGTGTTTACTTTCTCAGAGGTTGGTAATTACCATAGGCGTAGATATTTGCTTCGGCGCGCGACGTGACAATATATTATATGCTTTTAAAACCTTCGTGGCCTTGGAATAGGTTTCCTGCACATATGTAATTATAACTCGATAATATATACACCATTGTATAACTACGGTAAACGTATGAGTTCGGCAGGTACTTAATGTATTCACATTTTTTCATTTCTGCATCCATCTGATCAGACTAAGTGATATGTTCGTCAATAAAAATACCGAGATATTTAGTGGCCCAATAGTGTGCCTAATTGTTCTATAATGCATTTTGATAAATCAAACTTCGATTCAGTATTTCTATGAACCACCAGTACCTACGGATATATTTCTCAACAGCTTCTGTTCCAAAGGTTTGTTTTGTTTCCCTTACGTAAAGAAAGATGTGATTGAGAAAAATAGAATCAGCTAAACGCAAAGGGTATAATTTAAGCATTGTGATAAGTTGATTTTGAAACGTAAGTTTACTGAGTGTCTTCGTAAAATTCTAGGAAATAAGATATGAGTTCTAATATTTTATTTGTAACAGTTCTGTTACTAAAATTATATCAAGATATGAGATTATCCTTGAAGAATGATCACATAATAAATGAGCATTGCTCTAAATTACAGTAGACTCTGAAAATAGCGATGTGTGGCATAAGAACTATGAACACCGACAAAAAACCTATTCCCAACAGCCCACTGTTTACTCTTTTATGAAGTTTTCTATTTAAAATGACGAAAACATTCACAAGACATTTCTTGATAATTTGTAGCGGTTAGATAGTTTCTCGTAGATATACGAGAAATTAAAGTAGAGGATTCAGAATAGTCAACTTGTTTGGGATTGTTCATTAGTTTATAAGATTTAAGGAATCTACCCACTATACCGTACCAAACCATGACCGTAAACGTACCGGCACATGCTAAAAAATCTTCTTTCATACGATTTATATGACCCAACGCCCACTAGACCGTTCCGTCACCGGTCCGGCACGTAGCGTAGCATGCACGTGCCATGACAGTATTTGAGTCGAGAATATTTTGCCGGTGCTGATACGCAACATGCATGGTAGGTGACTTTGCTAAACCGTAGGTCTCCAGCAGCGAAACGGTGTATAAACGTGTTGTAAATCATTTTCAATTTTATTTGGCAATACATTCCTTTAAATGTAGATAATCTCATAACCATATTCGTTCTTCGTGGTACGTTCACACTACACTGATGAGTAAGCCGGAAGAACATACAATACTTCACATTACCTACAGTTGTCAAACGGGTATCTATCGGTCATCATACCCGTATGATACGGTCTGCCTGATACGGTCCTAGCACGGTCATGGTTGGTACGGTTTAGTGGGCAGAGACCTTTGGTGTAGCTCCGTCAGAACCACACGAAAACAACAAGATTATCATAATAAAACGTGGGGAAGAGTCAATGTATAATTAATTAGTTACTAGAATTTCGCAAGTTTTAAATTAGTGACTGTATTGAATCTATTTTTATTTGTAGCTAATGATGTAGGTATTCCTTTACAATTTATTTATCGACAAATCTATCTGATTCGAAACTTCACTTATCCAGATAATAAATCATGTGAATATGATAACTGACAGAGAAATTGGTAATTCCGAATATTTCTGATAAAATAACTCATACGTTGATGTGACTCATCTTTGAATTTCACATTTTATTGATATTCTCTCAGTCGTTCATTATTATCACTGGATACATTTTTATGATTATATTTTGTTTCATTTTTTTCTACAACCTTTCAAATCATTTGGCTTTTTGNAATAAATGAACAGTTATTATTTTCAACAAGTCTTTTTAATTAAATACCCAAACGCATGCCACTGCAGGTAATAAAACGACCCGATCATAAAATCTATTGTTTGCGACCCTGTTGTGATACAAAATAGAGTGGACGTGGTAAAGTATTATACTTAAACCGACACTCTGTTAACATTTTGCATTTATAATGAGGGTTTATTAACTTTACCATTAGGAAACATAGTATAGTTGCCTTATTGTTGGATATTGAATTAGATACCAGTATGGCTTAATTGGCACAATCATGTTACTGAAATAACGAAAAAGAAACTTGCGAAAGTTGTATTCAACACTGTAAAGTGGAGCAACAGATTTATCTGATTGGACCCTAAGGCTCGATCCACACTCGATGCCGTTCTCGGTCCGATCTCGGTCCGGTAAAGTATTCCCAAACAAGAAACAATCAGAGTATTCTCAGTATCGTATCGCTCTGGTTCCGATCTAGCATCGCGTTGGTCGAAAAGAATATTTGACTAGAGCGAGATCGGACCTGTCATGACTTGTACTGACAGTGTGAATAGGTTTTTGTTTCAACTCCAAGTCTTTCTTCGGTCTTGCAAGGAGACGTTACATTTTTCTTCTAGTCATGGCTAGTAATAAATCGTGGGATTCTGAAAAGGGTAAGTACTTTATTTGAGTTGATCATAAATAATAGATTTTTCTTCGTCGTCTATCAAATGACGATATAACGTGTGATATTCGCCTTCTTCTTTTCTCGTTAATGAACTGGGATGTATCCACATTCTTCTTTTCATTTTATGTTGTAATTTTTTTTCATTTGTATTCTGTTCGTCCAAACTAATAGCTATTATCGCTAATTCTTCGATTAAAAAATTAAATGCCATTTTAAGGCGAGTACAATTTATCGAATTATTTCGAGAAACGTCCTATGTCGACCATGGATCTAGACAGACTGAGTTGGAACTAGTAGTGTACACACAGCGAGATTTGATCGGACCGAGACCGGAGCGAGATCGGACCGAGAACGGCATCATAGTGTGGATCGAGCCTAAAATTTCCTATCTCAGACAGTTATTAATTAATTAATTTAGCAGCTCAGCAGTATAGCCAACAAGAAAATACCATTAACAGAAGAAACGTCTATCTCCTTAATGCCAACTGATATTTACGAAATAAATTCCTTTCTGAAATTTAAAAAAAATCAAACCTGATATTGTCTGATGTTCTGGCAAAATCTATTAATCAGTCGCTTTTGTTGTAATAATTTCCTTCATTTTTTCTACCTTTCTATCTTATCAAAATAGAGGATGATGAAGTTAATAAAAAACATAACATTTGGTCACAATGTCAGTTTGATTTTCAAAGTTCAAAAAGCACGATCACTTTTCTCTATTTCGTTTGTATTCCAAACATTCGTAATGGAATCGAATCAGATATCATTCACAGGAACTCTAGACAATATAATTAATGAAAGAATTTTTTTTAATCACTTTTATGAAACACTGTCATCCTCACTGCTAGACATCCGATGTTTCGCCGTAAGACACTTGCCTTATCGGCTCTTCAGTAGCAAATACGCAGAACATTATAAAAATTGAGCATTTTTACTTATAATGTTATAAGAATTGAGCGTTTTTTCTTCTAATGTTCTACATATTTGTTACTGATGAGCCCGATAAGGCAAGTATCTTACGGCGAAAATTCGGATGTCTAGCAGTGTAAGTGAAATTTTTACTTCTTTCATTATTTATATTTTGTAGGAATCCTTTGAATGATATCTGATTCGATTCCACTACGAATATTTGGAATACAAATGGAATAGAGTTTTTCGTAAAATTCAGCGTTCATATAAAAATATTTGTTTCGAAAGTATATTTCTTTCATGTGATTCAATATTCATATGAAAATAGCTGTTTCGAAATGGCTTTTTTTTCCAGTTTGTGTCTGAAAGTTCTTTGCATGATCTACACATCTCTGTATGGAGTTGATTTGTGAAATATATCGCTTTCTATCCTACTTTGGAAGATTCCCACATTTTTTGTATCAAGATGGAAAAGTATGTCAAACACTTTCCCAAAAAAAAAGTATTCAGTGACTTTGCAAAAGCATTCGACTGCGCTTATCACAGCTGCATCATTATGGTTTCAGAAGAGCTGCTTTGGAATGGTTCAAATCATACCTGCTAGGCGGAAAACACTTCGGAAGTTGCTCTGAGGTCAGTGCTTGGTCTTATCCTATTTTTGCTGAATGATAAAACGAATTTACCTATTTAACACTTTTTGTTGATGGCACTCACGTTTTATAGCAAAGAAGAAATGAAGATCGACTTATATCAAAATAAGCCCAAGAGATAAATGATGTGAAATCTTGGTGTCACTCAAATTCTCTTTGTCTCTTCTCCCATGGCAACGAAAACAAGCCTAATAACCTTTAAATTTAAATTCGATAATATCTTAGATGAACATTAAGTTGGAAATAAAACCTGTAACAAGTTTCTGGGAATTCATATTGATGATCAACTAAGATTTGAGAACCATGTTACGTCATTGAAGAAAGGAGTAGCATCGTTGCTATGCGGTGCTCTAATGAGCTTAATGACATTATTGCCGAAAATACATATCTCATATCAGATACGATAGCATTTGGAGGTTTCTGCAACCAATCCATACTGAATTCTATATTCATATTACCAAATAGAGATGTAATATACTCGTGCAGGATTGGAACAAGCTACCATGCATTTTAAACCTCTGTTTGCTGGTCAGAAAATTTTGACAGTCGCTAGTATTTTTATCCTAGAAGCTGTCTTATTGGTGCATAATAGGGAACTAACTGTGTCTACAAGACTTTGTCCGCCATCATAAAATTATTCGAAGCAATAATACAGTTTCGTTGCCATGAAGTTCATGATGGAAGTAAAGAATTTTACCAGTGTGAAGGTGGCCATGCGTTTTCATCCATGTGTTTGGTGAAAGAGAGGCGAGCGCGCTATTCCGCCATAGGTCGTTTCACCTCAATTATTCACATGGCTAGCCATGGAAATTTTTACATTGATAGACTCATTGCTGGAAACGAACTGATGTGATTGGAAATGATTCAAACGATGATGAAAATCCTTTTTTTTTATGAAATGAACCGCATTTTATTGAAATTGTACAACAACTGATAATAATAGAAGCAGAAAAATAATTCCAAAAGGAAATTCGTTGCTAGGAATATTTTTTCTGTCAATTAATTAAATACACCCCCGAGTACCCTTAATTCAATTTTCATTAGAAAATATCATAACTCCTTGCAGAAACACATTACGTTGCAGTATTTTCAATCAGGTACGTAAAATGAATATTTGGTCATTCATTATTATTTCACTATTATTTATTTCTAAATATTCTAAAAGAATTAGTAAGAGTTACAAAATTATCTTTTCCAAATAGTCGTGATTAAACTCATGCCCTTCTAGCTAGCTAAAAGATAATTTGCAAATGTGGAATGATTGATCTTTCCAGCATTCAAAAAACTACTTCTATGCTCTTATTGATTGTAAATATTTCTATGGTTAACCGACAGTTTGAAATTTCGATTATAAAATGATAATGCTATGTGGCTGTTTGTCTACAAGTAGGTACTCATTCTTAAACATAAAAAATGAAAGTTCAACAATATATTCGAAAATAGTCTCCCAGAACGAGCGGATATTCTTGAATCATAGACCAGGGCTGAAGCCTTCAAAAATGGTAAAAAGTAAAATAAAATAATATTGTGTCTTTAAGCTTATGCATATCTTGGAGATAAAGATGAGCAGATGAGCAGGTAAATTTGGATGCGAATAGTGTAATAGTCCTTGACAACGCTTCCTATCATTCGCGACAGCTCATCAAACTACCGAATAAAAATTCGAGGAAAGATGAAATACAAAGTTTTTTGATAGATAACAATTTGTATTTTGAGGGTTACTATACCAAAAACCAACTATTTGAAGTTTTACAGACAAAAACAGACTATTGCTGAAAAGTATGGACACACCATACTGGGACTTCCCTCCTATTTTTGTGTTTTGACTTGACTCTAAAATCTGTACATCATTTCGGAAAAAAGGGGTATCTCTAGATTTCATTATTTCGAAATATTTATTTTTTGTATGTATGTATCTCTTCTCGATAGTCTTCAGACATGGTTTCAGATCTGTTAGAGTATTGGTACATAGGATGTTTCTTCCCTGCTTGAGGCTTTGTTAATGATGAAGCTGTTACTAGTTAACAAACTTTCTCTTTGACGAAGGAGTCATAGATGCAGTCTAGCCGCATTGAAATTAATCGAGTCCAAGGCACTTTGCTGTTTGGATGGGATCTTTCCTGCACTAATGAAAGGTAAGTAATACCAGTCTGTAGGTGATCTACTCGAATAATCTTAGTACGGTCCTGCTGCTAACCTCTGAGACTAACCTCTGTATCTTGCATAAATGTTTGTCGGATATACAGTAGAACCCCGTTTATCCGAGACGCGTTTAATCGAGCTCCGGATTAACCGATATTGTAAGGTATTTCAATTTAAAATCGATGGGGAATCCCCAAATAGTGTAAGGAAACCCCTAAAACTGCCGTTTAGGTTTCTGGAGTTAGTTAGCATGTGAATGTGTGTGGTGGGCTTACAGTTTGTTTTTGTGTTGGAGATTGGAAAAGGACTCGGACTAAAATTAAAGAGTGGTGTATAAAACAAGCCTCTTCGTCCTCGGGAAGAAAGTCAATGAAAACTGTCGAATTTGAAAAAGTTCACGTAGCATTGTTCATTAGGTTTAACAAACAAAGATCAAAAGGTGTGTCTTTGTCAGGTCCAATTTTACAACAGAAGGCAATATTGTTTAGTAGGCAATTCCCAGAAGCAGACCAGTTTACAGCCAGTTCTGCTTGGCTTGATTGCTAGAAAAAACGGTATGGTGAACAACTAACTGTATATGGAGAGAATTTTTCCGCTGATATATCATCAATTGACAAATTTGAGCAAGACTTTAAAAAGCAAATCAAAGAAAGTGGGTACTCATATGATCAAAATTATAACTGCGATGAACGTGGTCTGAATTATAAAATGCTTCCTTCAAAAACCTTGGCGTCTCAACAGGAAAGATCAGCTCCTGGGCATAAGAGGAGTAAGGAAAGATTAACCATAATGGCATGTTCCAATGCATTTGGTAAGCACAAACTGCACCTGGTGGTGATTGGAAATCTCTGCACGTCCTAAGACTTTAAAGGATATTTCACCCAAAGCCTTACCAGTGTACTACAAGAATCAGAAAAGCCCGTGGATGGATGCTAATTTATTTACTACCTGGTTTAACGAAGAGTATGTGGCGTCTGTGATTAGGTTTTGAAAAGAAACCGCTTTTCTATTGCCTCATTTCACCCTAGAGAAAGACTTCGCGTGGGCAAAATTATTGTTATTGTTAAGTTTTTTGCTTCGAATGTAACCAGCATAATGCAACAAATGGATCAGGGCGTCCTTGAAAACACCAAAAAGAAGTATAGGCGTTTGTTCCTTGAACATTTGTTAGTATACACAGAACAAGAAGATAGAAGTATCGATGGATTGAGAAAGATTACACTGAAAATGTTATATACTGGGTGAGTCAAGCTTGGAATTCTGTGCCAGCTTTCAATATTCAAAAATCTTGGTCAAAAGTTATTGACTCTGAGGACTCTAACGACAGTGAAGAATGATTTGGCTTCTGAATTGAAAAGCCGTGAAGGTCCCGGTTCTGTCAATGAGAGAGAAAATGAAGGAAAAAGAAAAAAGTGTGTTTGAAGTAATGCAAGCATTAGAGGGTTGCGAGAATGTGACAAAACAAGATGTTATTGAATGGATTACAGCAGATAACATAGAAGAAGAACTAAGTATCGAAGGAATAACGGATGCCTTGCAGGAAACCGGAGAGGTCGATGACGATGACGAAGTGGTAGATGAAGAGCCTGCCACTAAGATATCCCATCAAGGTTTTGCTGCTTTAAGAAAGGCTATAATTTATATCGAGCAGCCACCAGAGGCAACACCTGCTGATCTACTCCTTCTTAATATATGGCGGAACATTGCAGCGAGAAAAAGACGAGACAATATGAAACAGAAGAGAATAGAAAGTTATTTTACTGTTTTGTAATGTACTCATCTACATTCCACTTGTTGTTGATAAAATATTTTAGGAACATAAATAATGTTTTGTAAGACGAATAATAAATGAATCTGGATTATCCGAGTTTTCATTTATCCGAGATGGTTCCCCCCATTACCTCGAATAACCGGGGTTCTATATTCAATATCCAGCGTGGTATTAGCCGGAGAAGTAATTATTTCCGGCAGTCATTTACCAGAACCTACGGTGTAGGTAGTTGGGAGAAATGAATATTTCGAGATTTCATTTCGGAATATTAATTTTCTTCATTATTGTGTAGTCACGAAAACCGAAACAGAAATGTTAAAATATACCCGTATCCGTTGCAGTATTTTCAATCAGGTACGTAAAATGATGAAACGACGCCCGTGAAATCCTACAATCTAAAGGTGATAATCTAAGAAAAACTGACTCAGAAATTTCATGATTATTATGAATAAGTTATGTTCGGGGTTATGTTTCTGAAAACAAGGGGCGATCATAGTCATGGAATATTTCGAAGTGATGAAATAATAAGTACAACGCAAATGTCGAACAGTCATGATAGATAAGATATACATCGATAACAGGAAAACTAAAGAAATAAACCAATATATTGATTAGTAAATGGGGTATGAGAAATTTCATCTTATTTCGAACGGTAACTAAGGCTAATATATGCTTTGAAAATCTTCGTGGCCTTGGAATAGGTTTCCTGCACATATGTAATTATAACACGATATACACCATTGTATAACTACGGTAAACGTATACTAGCAAGACTTCAATAGGTACTTCAAATGTATTCACATTTTTTCAATTCTGCATCCATCTGATCACACTAAGTGATATGCTCGTCAATAAAAATACCGAGATATTTAGTGACCCTATAGTTTGCCTAATTGTTCTATAATGCATTTTGATAAGTAATCATTTATTCAAATCAAACGGGGTGACTAATATCACTTTGATTCAGTTTTTTATGAAACACCAGTACCTACGGATATATTTCTGAATACCTTCTGTTCCAAAGGTTTGTTTAGTTTCCCTTACGTAAAGAAAAATGCGGATGAGAAAAATAGAATCAGCTAAACGCAAAGGATATAATTTGAGCATTATGATAAGTTGATTTCGAAACGTAAATTTACCGAGTTTACCTCAGATAACCCTTAGATAACCCTAAAAAAAACAAGATGATGGAAAGTGGAAATTCTAGGAAATAAGATATGTTCTAATATCTTATTTGTAACAGTTCTGTTACTAAAAGTATATCAAGATACGAAGATTACCCTTGAAGAATGGTCACATAATAAATGAACATTGCTCAAAATTGTGGAGACCGGTACATTACAGTAGACTCTGGAAATAGCGATATGTGGCATAAGAACTATGAACACCGACAAAAAACCTATTCCCAACAGCCCACTGTTTACTCTTTTATGAAGTTTTCTATTTAAAATGACGAAAACATTCACAAGACATTTCTTGATAATTTGTAGCGGTTAGATAGTTTCTCGTAGATATACGAGAAATTAAAGTAGAGGATTCAGAATAGTCAACTTGTTTGGGATTGTTCATTAGTTTATAAGATTTAAGGTCTGCCCACTATACCGTACCAAAGCATGACCGTAAACGTACCGGCACATGCTAAAAAATATTCATTCATACGATTTATATGAACCAACGCCCACTAGACCGTTCCGTCACCGGTAGCGTAGCATGCGCGTGCCATAACAGTATTCGAATCGAGAATATTTTGCCGGTGCTGATACGCAACGTGCATGGTACGTGACTTTGCTAAACCGTACGTCTCCAGCAGCAGAAACGGTGTATAAACGGGTTGTGAATCATTTTCAATTTTATTCGGCAATACATACCATTGAAATGTAGATAATTTCGTAGCCATATTCGTTCTTCGTGGTAAACTCTTCTATACGTTCACCCTACACTGATGAGGTAGCCGGAAGAACATACAATACTTCACATTATCTACAGTTGTCAAACGGGTATCTAACGGTCATCATACCCGTATGATACGGTCATTATACGTGTTGCTTACAGGCTTAGAACACGGTTGATCCATTACAGTGGGCAAGGTAGACCATTTCGTGTTATTTTCCGTGTCTTATACGGTCCTAGCACGGTCATGATTGGTACGGTGTAGTGTGCAGAGACCTTTGGTGTAGTCAGAACCACTCGATTATCATAATAAAACGTGGAGCAGAGTCAATGTATAATTGATTAGTTACTAAAATTTCGCAAGTTTTAAATTAGTGACTGTATTGAATCTATTGTATTTGTAGCTAATGATGTAGGTATTCTTTTACAATTTATTTATCGACAAATATATCTGATTCGAAACTTCACTTATCCAGATAATAAATCATGTGAATATGATAACCGACAGGGAAATTGGTAATTCCGTAATTTCTGATAAATTAACTCATGCGTTGATGTGAATCATCTTTTAATTTCACATTTTATTGATATATTGATATTATCACTGGATTCATTTTTATGATTATATTTTGGTTAATTTTTTTCTACAACCTTTCAAATCATTTGGCTTTTTGTGTGATAATTGGCTATTCACAGAGAGTTCCTTAACAAGGATCTAATATTTTGGATCCATTTCACAAAATTTTTTTCTACAACCTTTCAAATCATTTGGCTTTTTGTGTGATAATTGGCTATTCACAGAAAGTTCCTTAACAAGGATCTAATATTTTGGATCCATTTCACAAAATTTTGTGTAAAAAATGGAATTGACTGCTCAAAAACACTTAAAATGTTGACGGTGGCATATGGTGTTTGTACTCGGACTCAGACATTTTTTACAAGTGATACAAGTTCCTCACAGAAGGTCGAGGAGATGTGTAGAAAATTGTTATGGAGAATCGTCGAATCACTATTAGAAAAGTTACTGATACTATCGGTATATCAATTGGCTCATACCATTCAATTTTTTCGTAAATTTTGAGCATGAAGCGTGTAGCAGCAAAGTTCGTTCTAAAATTGCTGAATTTTGATAAAAAAACCGTCGCAAGACCATCGATCAGGAATTGTTAATGGCGTCAACGGCAATCCAGAATTGCTCAAAAAGGTTATACCTAGTGACGAATTATGGATACATGGTTGTGATAACAAAACCAAAGTCCATAATTATCCCAATGGAAGAGCACAGGAGACTCAAGTCCAAAAAAGCACGGCAAGTTCGATCAAATGGCAAGGTTTTCCCCACTGTTTTCTTCGATTACCGTGGCGTAGTGCGTCAGGACTATCAGGAGTACTTGCCACATGGTCGTACGATCAATAAGGAGTATTAACTTGAATTTATGCGCCGCTTGCCAGAAGCAATATGGTATGGTGAAAAAACAATGTACGGCTTTTGCATCACGATATTGCACCTATCTACTCGTCATTGCTTATTTGTATTTTTTAGCCAAAAACAACACCGTTATCATGCCTCAGCCACTGTATTCTCAAGATTTGCCCCCCTGCGATTTTTTCCTGTTCCCAAGATTGAAGAGACCCATGAAAAGACGGCGTTTTGGAATGAATGATTGAGTAGGTAAAAACCGAATCGCTGAGAAAGCTCAAGGACATACCAAAAAGTGCATATCAGAACTGTTTCGAGGATTGAAAAACGCTGGCACAAATGTATTATATCTGAGGGGGACTTTCTTTGAATGGGACAAAATAGAAACTGACAAACGCATGCCACTGCAGGTAATAAAACGACCCGATCATAAAATCTGTTGTTTGCGACCCTGTTGCGATACAAAATAGAGTGGACGTGGTAAAGTATTATAAACCGACACTCTGTTAACATTTTGCATTTATAATGAGCGTTTATTAACTTTACCATTAGGAAACATAGTATAGCTGCCTTGTTGGATATTGAATTGGATACCAGTATATATGTCTTAATTGGCACAATCATGTTACTGGAATAATGAAAAAGAAACTTGCGAAAGTTGTATTCAACACTGTAAAATGGAGCAACAGATTTATCTGATTGGACATTAAGGCTCGATCCACACTATGATGCCGGTCTCGGTCCGGTAAAGTATTCTCAAACAAGAAATAATCAGGGTATTCTCAGTATCGTATCGCTCTGGTTCCGATCCGGCATCGCGCCGGTACCGGTTGGTCGAAAAGAATATTTGACTGGAGCGAGATCGAACCTGTCATGACTTGTACCGACAGTGTGAATACGTTTTTGTTTCAACTCCAGTCCTTCTTCGGTCTTGCAAGGAGACGTTACATTTTTCTTCTAGACATAGCTAGTAATAAATCGTGGGATTCTGAAAAAGGTAAGTACTTTATTTGAGTTGATCATAAATAATAGACTTTTCTTCGTCGTCTATCAAATGACGATATAATGTGTGACATTCGTCTTCTTCTCTCGTTAATGAACTGGGATGTGTCCACATTCCACGGAGCGAGATCGGACCGAGAACGGCATCATAGTGCGGATCGAACCTAAAATTTCCTATCTCAGACAGTTATTAATTAATTAATTTAGCAGCTCAGCAGTATAGCCAACAAGAAAATACCATTAACAGAAGAAACGTCTTAAATACCTAAAAAAATAAGTAACTGAAACTTCTCCTTAATGCCAACTGATATTTACGAAATAAATTCCTTTCTGAAATT
>NW_019293838.1:44926-58142 GCF_000500325.1 Leptinotarsa decemlineata
TGGAGCATCTGATAATGTGAAACAATATAGGGTGATCCATTTTAAAAAAATGGTGATATGCTCTGTGGGTGCGATAGGGGAAATAACATCAAATGTGAATATGTCAAAATGTGTCTCCCTGTATACTATTGTTGACGTTTTTTTTTTATTTTTCCTGAAAATCATTTTTTCAAAAGTTATTCAGGGTGAATCGTTTTCAACACAAATAATTTGTAGCTTCCGAAGCATAAGCTTGAGACCATATGTTTTATACTTTGTTGAAATCTGCTCATCCTGGAGCATCTGATAATGCGAAACAATCCATTTAAAAAAAATTCACCGATGTCTGTGATGACAAATAATACCCCAATGTCAACTTGTCATTCCAGATAGAATCGAACGGTCATAAATTATATTTCGCTTCGATGACTCTATGATCACGAAAACCTATAATGGAATGAATTACGTAATGAAAATATCTCTTAAAAAATCCTTAGAGGTCGACTTCAATCACGCTACAACTGAACTCCTTTTTGATGTTGAATATATGTTTTGATGTATTTGATATCTTCAGATAAATATTTGAAAATTTTGTTTTTTCAATGTACGTCTGAAGATAATAAGATCGAACGGTTATCAGTAATAGCCTAAAATAAATATTAACCTATCTTTAGAGAATTGTTGATTTGAAAGATAGTTCATAAAAGGATGACACTCTATGATTCAAATCGTTATAGAATAATCACAAGGGAACAAAAGTCAATTGTTTTTTGTTGCGTAAAATTTCATGCCTGTTTACTAATTCGAGGTCGTCGATTTCAAATCTACCCTCCCTTTTTTTCCAACAGCTCTATTTATTTGAGATACAGCTATTGACCATATTTGTGTACTAGTTACACTTAACCGAGTGATTCATCTACTAATTCATTTTTGTTACAATGTATACACGATCCCAACTATTTTTGTAACATTTGTAGTGAATATACATTGTAGTGTGTGTCGGAGTTCGTAAGACGCGTGCATTGATTAATTGGAATTTCCTATGTATACCCGTGACAGGTATAGTTCAAGTAAACAATATAGTGCAACCTACCTTCCAACAGCTCCCCTTCAATAAGGGAGTTAGGGAGATATATATATATATATATATATATATATATATATATATATATATATATATATATATATATATATATATATATATATATATATATATATATATATATATATATATATATATATATATATATATATATATATATATATATATATATATATATATATATATATATATATATATATATATATATATATATATATATATATATATATATATATATATATATATATATATATATATATATATATATATATATATATATATATATATATATATATATATATATATATATATATATATATATATATATATATATATANTTCGTCACCGTAACATGACTTCAAATTTAATTTTATGACTCTTCAGCCAATCATAAAACTCGGTTAGTAAAAAGTATCCAATAGAACCGCCAATTCTACAGCCCACGTGGACTAGTTCACAGTCAGTTCATTTCTATGTATTGGTTTTTTGACCTTTGAGAGTCGATGCATCAGTGCCACAAGCATTTTCATATTCACAAAACGATCACGATTCAAATGAAAAACTCTCTTCTTCAAGTGATGAAAGTGTAACAACTGATTTTGATTCACATATTTCTCCTGAGCCCTTCAACCATTAAGAAATTAACGCATTGGTCAGGGACCTTGCCCTTTCTAAGAAAGCATCAAAGATTCTAGCTATTCAATTAAAAAAAACTGTCAACTCAAGAAAAAAAAAATTCGTACTATCCGCACATAGAGAGATTTACTCACATTCTTTTCTGAAAATGATGACTTTTTTTATTGTTCAGATATTCCGGGTTTATTAAAAGTAATGGGAATTGACAAATATGACCCTTATTTATTGATTCCTTTAAATGTAACCTAAAATGTGTGCTTATGCATAACGGCAATAAGCTGGGTTCGTTATGGATAACACTTTCAACTAAAGTCAAAGAAGCATATGAATATTACTGGAGTTTTTTCCCAACACCAAATCGTTATTTTAACACCTCGACACGTGTTTCGATCACCAAGTGATCATCTTCAAGAAGAAGATTAAAATCAGTTTAATCTTCCTCTTGAAGATGATTAAAATCAGTTCAATCTTCCCCTTGAAGGTGATCACTTGGTGATCTAAACACGTGTCGAGGTGTTAAAATGATGATTTGATGTCTTGAAGATGATCACTTGGTGATCGAAACACGTGTCGAGGTGTTAAAAATAACGATTTGGTGTTGGGAAAAAAACTCCAGTAATATTCATTACTACACCAAAGGTTCGAAACAGTGCGTCACAAGTAAAGAAGTATATGCTACGGTGGCTTCTGTTATGTGGGGAAAATCAAATACCACTTACGCAAGTGGCTCATTTGTATAGATCTAAACATGGTGAATTTTCTGCTCGGACAACAAGGAGGCTATACAAAATATCCTTGTTTTAAGAGCTAAGTCTCAGCCCTGGGTTCAAAAAGACTGGCCTTCCAGGCAAGTTATGGGTCTGGGGAAACTGAATGTAATAAATGAACCACTAGTGCCTAGGAATCGAATAATACTGCCGCCTCTGCATATCAAAGGTTGAAACTTTAATAGTTATATAACTGATATGGAAAAAAACGCCTGGAATGAATTCGTCTGATTACCAAAATTTTCGACAAAAAGGATGAAAGCTATGCTGATCGCGTTGAAAAGATATTGTCGCACTTTCAGCAGCTTGGTTATAATATGAGTATCAAGGTACACTTCCTACACAGCCATTTGAACTATTTTCTTGAAAATATTGGTGGTCTGAGTGAAGAACAGGGGAAACGGTTCCATCAAGATATTTGAATGATAGAGGAGCGATACAAGGGTCACTGGGATGCCCACAAGACTACTATTGGAAATAGCCCTTGTAAACCAAATCGAGCAAGAAAACCCAATAAAAGATTTTTGTATGAATAATGCTTGTTTTTCTAATGATCGTTATATCTCAAAAACTAAAGCTGGTACAGATCTAAAACCAGCACCCCGAAAATGTATAATATTAGTCATATTTCATTCAAAAAAACTCTTGTTTCCTTGTGTTATATTTGGAAAAATGCGCTTGAGAAATTTATTCCATAGACGCCGTTCATTAAACAAAAAAGGTTCACACTTCCCCACAAATGTAGTGAAAAGCGTACAAAATCTAAAGTATATGTTGCGTCTATATCAGAGCTTATTCCATAATGTAAGAAATGAAATTGCAAATAAACTTCGTTATTGTCAAGAATTGAATGATGAACATATTAAATATCCAATGGGATAAACTTGAGTGAGAATTGAATACATATTTTCTTGAAATTATTATATTCAACGTTTGTTAGCATTTTCTGAGACAAGTAGCATCACACCATTGTCTTTTTTCTCCAAAAAATGTTCAGTATTTATATTCATTATTATTTGTTTACTCTCTCATTTACCCTGTATATAATTATATTTAGTTTGATGTTCAGTTGTTGTAACTAAAACAAAAAAAAAACAAAAACTTTTTTGACTGACATTGAATTTCAATATTTCGTTCTTCGAGACCGGATTTAACTTAGATATTCCAGGTAAAATACAACAAAAAGTACTAAAAGTGATACGTTTTTATGTAAATTTAGTCCAACCTTGATATCTTTTCCTGGTCAAAAGTTAAGAGGAGTTTTATATGTCAGCTCTGCATACATAATAAATGTTTCAAAAAAGATCGAATATGATCTTTATAATACATCAAAAGTTAATAAGATGCGTACAACTTATGTATTCGAAATAGAGTATCTCTTTTGCCAAAACGTGATTGTGAAAAGACATATTCCAGTTCCAGAATGAGAAATGTCTTGTCTGCATTATTATTTATTTCCCTACCATACACAAACATATTTACAAAATTCCTCAGAAGGGAAGTAACATATATTGGTCGTTTAATAACAAAGTAAAGCCGAATACCAAAAAAGTTGATTGCATTATGAATTTCCCAAAAAAAAATCCTTCCTCGGTTCAGCCGGATACAGAAGATTCATCCCAAATTTCGCTTGAATATCAAAACAACTAAAAAATTACTTCTAGAAGACAACCCTTTTATTTTCGGTAACGAATGGAAAAATTCATTCACAGAACTGAAACAAACACTTGTGAAGAAAAGAGAAATGAAACTTTCTATGTTTTTTACCACTTTTATTTGTAACTTAACTTTACTGCAGTTTCGTCCTATACGGACATTTTCAAACTTATACATTAAACTTTCGTTTATTGTTGTAGTAACGTTAGTTACACGTAGTAACGGCTACATCCATCAATTTATACAAACACTTGTTTCTACCCCAATATTTACCACGGACGCGAACGTATTTGGCAAATACTTGCCCATTGCCTTCGCATCACGAACTCTCTGTTTAGTGGACGCTATGCTTGTCAAAAAAACATATCGCATTTCAGAGAGGAATTTAATAATAATAATTCATTATTTGATATGATTTTAATTCAGGGTCACAGTATGAACACATTTACTCACGCAAATTTCTAAAACCATACGTATCAAATTTCAAGAAATTGCACTCGACTCGGAAAGATTTCGTCGTTTTCTCATTGACGGAATTATATCGAAATTCAAATCGATAACTAGAAATTTAGACGCAGCCAATGATAAATTTTACACCAACTCAGCTAAACAGGTTAAATAACGACGAATATCAATTAAAGAATTTATTTAAAAACCAAATATCCGTTACTAAATGTTATTCAAAATTGTAATGCGATTATAAGAAATTTTCAAATTGACAAAAAAAAATACGTTTATTGAAGACATTAAAGTTATAGAACAATCAATAATAGTTTGAGTTCAAACAGTGTTTATTGGTTGAATCAGTCCTTTTAACTTAATATGGTCCTAGGGCATATTGCCCACCTAACAAATAAAATAAAAAATCAAAAGAAATAACTTTCCATTATTTTGTAGAAAATAAAATGAAAAAAGAGTGTGTTTCCATTCATGAGCCCATGATTTGCAACATAGGCATTGAATCCATATGTCGCCCCTGTTATTCATGGAATTAAGATCATCACAGTATAAACACTTGGCATCAGAAAAATTGCTCCTATCTGAACTTTTGCCAGAACTGTCATCATACAAAGGCTCATTTTCTTCCTCGGAACTAAACAATTCTACCTACTTAGATTTTGATTCCGCCTTTTAACCTTTGCTATTTCCTTTATTCACAGTCTTTTTGATTTGGTCTTGTGTCTTTTCAAAAGAGTGTTGCAATTCATTTTTGTACGGGTCGACCCAGCAGCCTTCCTGCCTCGGTTATTAGTTTTTCTTTTGGTATCGGGGACAATTCAAATGGCGTTGTAAGGTTCTGATCTCTTGAAGTAGATGACTATGATGGGAACTACAAATTGTCTAGAACATACAGGCGGTGTTTTGTTCTCGTCTCTTGAAGAATTAGTCATGTCAACAGGTACATTTTCTATTGCAGGAGTAGATAACGAATTAGTTGGATCTGGTGTAATACTTTCTTGGTGCTCATTATCAATATTAATAAAATCGTGATTTCTAAATACAATTATGTTAACAGTATATAACCCTGTTGCACGAAAACCACTGCCAGTACACTGACGGTACACTTTCTGGGTTAGTATAGCATCACGTCGCTCAATTACTACATCTAAGAATGCTATTCACTGGTCCTGTTCAATCTCCATGGTAAACTTGATGCTTGAGTGTTGAGCGTTCAAGTGGTCTAGGAAAAAGTTCAGAGCGTCCCTTTCATGTTTCCAGATGACGAAGGTGTCATCCACGTAACGTAGCCACAAGGTCGGTTTTAATTGAAAGGTGTTAATTGCTTTGTCTTCAAAACGTTCCATGACGTAATTGGCTATCACTGGGCTAAGTGGGCTATGGTGCGTCACTGTTAAAAGATATAGATTTGACTTCAACCCAATAGTATTTTTCAGTTTACTTTCACAGGTATTTTGTATATTTGTCTGTGTTTCAGTTGAGTTTTTCCTGTCTGTTTTTTCTCTACTTCTTTTTGTAGCGAGATGACTTTACATCGAAAATGTTTTGTTCCTCCATAGATTTATTCATGTTTTCTTCCATTTCTAAAACCTCTCTGGTGATGGTCTCTTCAGTAACTTTCAGTAATCTTTCTCTTTTGTGCCATTTCATCTGTGAGGTTGGTGATTATTTCTTCCAATTAAATGTTATCCTGCAGTTTTTCTGGTGCTCCAGAACATGTGATTAAATGATTTTATGTACGTGATTTGCTTATTATTTCTTCTTAGGCAACTTAGCTGATACACGTTAAAGCATTTTATACATATATAAGGACCAATCCAGCGCAACCTTGGGGGGAAAAATAATAATGATATAATAACAATTATATCATTTCAAGGGTGTATGTAACTCACTTATAAGTAAATGTGAATCAATATTCAATCATATTCATATCAAAACATCAAAGATACAATATAAGTGAAAAAGTAATATTTTTTAAACATACCTGAGTCACAACAAAAGATCCTTTCCAACTGAACAAAGGCTTGTGAAACATCAAGAACTGCAACCTCAGTTTTCCCATATCATCAGTTACCCGAAAAGAGTCGGCTAATGTTGTAAGCCAATTAACCACTTCTTCATTTGCATAAGTTATCAGTCCTTGCCCAAATTGGTGTTTGCCTTCCATAACAAAATTGAGTATACCCTTAACTGAGTTCTCTGTCAGTAGAGTCTCTTCATCCAAATGAACAACCCAATCATTATCACTTAAAATGTTAACTTTATCTTCAAGACAATACTGCAGGGCACGAGCTTTGAATAAAGCACCACTTTTTGTACGGTAACTTGATGGTACAACAACTTCTCGAATGCGTCTGTGTTCATCCAGCCCAATAGGTTTATCAGATACAACTTCAATCAAAAAGTTTTCCATACCCGCATCCAAGCACTTATTCATATTTCTATTTACATTGTTTTTAACAAGCTGTGGAAAATCTCCCCTTGTTACCACTCTAATACATATGAAAGGAGCCAAAAGAGGAGATCCTTTCAAGACTACCTTATCAGGAAAAGCATTATAAAAAGTGAGTCCTACGAAATTAAACAAAACTTGGGGTAATGGTAAAAACGTCATCAATCGCAACAAATACAGCAGCGATGCACCCAATATTCCATACTGAACCCAAGGGTTGATTTCTGTAGCCGGTACAAACGCTCCTCCTTCTAATACTTTTATACCACCGGCAAATATTTCAACAATAACTATTACAGTAAAGAAGAGAAGACAATGGAGGTAGTGCTTTGTTTTACTGGAAAGCATTGTTTTCTGGAAAAGTTTTTCACTAATAAATAAAAACAGTCCACCCTTTCACAGTATTTTACACATTAATAATCACTGAAACTTATTGAAATATATACAAAAACCATCTGATGTTTCTATTGGTGAGCCGGCTGCATTTAGTTGTTTATATTTTGAATGTCAAACCAACAGTTTGGCTCGGCATTCCCAGCAGCTACACCAACACCACTTCGACTGACAAAACTTCAGCCTAACCTAGAGTCTAAATTCTACTCAGTGAATCAGTGATCATCAGATGCTTTACCAGGGTACAGAACTGGATGGTGCCGTACGAATTGCCAACTTCGAAATTTAATTAAAAATTACTACCTCTCAAATTTCAATCATTTGACTTGGTTAAGATAGAATAAGGCGTAATATATATAAAAGAATAGTTTTTTCTAATCATTTCACTTCTATTAGTAAATTCTATCAAAAATGGTTTTATGAATTTTTTCAGTGTTGGCACCATTTGATATCATAAAAAATGACCATTATGTTACAGGCAGATTTGATTGTATCGGGCAGTAACTTCTTTTGTATTTATGATAAAAACTTGAAAGTCATAGTTATATCTAAGATGTCTAAAAACCCTGGTGCATCTACTCATACCTGCAAAAGTTTGGGGTAAAATGAGGGATTTATGGCTAACTTGATTAGCAGAGATCAACGCCGTTTACGCCGTTTCAGATGGCGCAAGCAGTCATTACAGTAAACTGTAATGATAAGACCACACAGGGTGTATTTGTATTTATATTTAATTCCACATTCATTTTTCATACCTACTGTGCTTTTAGGAATATATCTAAGATGTCTAAAAACCCTGGTGCATCTACTCATACCTGCAAAAGTTTGGGGTAAAATGAGGGATTTATGGCTAACTTGATTAGCAGAGTTATATCAAAATGGTTAAGACTTTTGCAGCCGAGGTTTTCAGTGTAACTCTTTTCCGAGTTTGAAAGCCGTGGATTTTTGAACTTTCTTCCTAGCGTATTGCTGGCTAGCTTCCTCAGAGGTTTATATATCTTGAGTTTATATCTCCGATAACTGGATATTACGGCTGCGTAAGGCATATTTATGTTGCCTCCTAAGGTAGTTTGATGTGCTAATAGCTGTGCCTGGGTGGTAAATTACGTAAAGCGTCTTTATGTTGATCCAGGTAGACTAGTGTAATAATATCTGTACCTGGATTTGGTAAATTGTCAATAACGTCCGTGGCAGGTAGAAAAGGGTCGAGACAAGTGTCAAAGGAGGATATTGTTTACCAAAGAATTTTATGGCGTTCTTACACAAGAAGTAATAAAAACATATTATCGCCAACTGTAACTAGCGATTGAGACAATTCTGCAATTGGTTGAAGAAGACGGCCCAAAGTTTCTACTAGCTGTTGATACTGTCAAAAATTCATCATACGTTGATGATATTGTAACCAGTTGCTCTTCCTAAAAACAAACGCAAACGCTCAAAGCGCAGCTTATTTCCTTATTACGGCTCGGTGGATTTGAAACCCATAAGCGGAACAGCAACCGTCTATCTCTTCTCACTGACGATTGCTCTTCTTTCAAATGTTTTAATTCTCATTATATTACCAAAGTTGAAGATTTAGCGTTGCATTGGAGTTCAAAATACATTTTATTTGAGCATTCAGTGTAAAGACCTGCCCTGTACAACGAGAAATATCATTTCAGATGTAGCCCGTATCTTTGATCCTCTAGGATTTTTAACTCCTCTCTCTTTGTTTGAAAAACTCTCATTCAACCTTTTTGGACCATCGGATTCGGTTATAATAATGAAAATCCTCTTTGTTTTATCTACTCAGAAATTTCAAATATTGTTCAATCTTCAGGTTTTTCGTAACTTGTTCCACCCTAAAATGACTAACTGCATTCTTCGTGGGTTCTCAGATGCTAGTAAGTGTTGAGAACTATGTCAACGAACATACCCAGGTTGACGAACAACGAACAGATCTAGGTTAAAGACAGACTAGCTAAAGTCGTATGAAGTACCAAAATGAAGTGTCTTGTTTTATATCAAATCACAGCATGGCGCAGTCGTTATGAATCGTATGTTCCATAAATTCAAAACAAAGTAATCAACAGGGAATATTGTTCTATTCCTACCTTAGAACAAATCACCCATAAATTAAGAAATGCAAAAGTATTCAGTACACTGGATGCCACCCAAGGTTTCTACCAAATTCCATTAGATAAAGAAAGTGCTGAATTATGCACTTTTGGAACACCGTTTGGGCGTTATAAATTTCTACGGCTACCTTACGGAGTATATTCAGCTCCAGAGGTGTTCCAAAACAAATTCAAGGAAATATTCAACATTCACGGTGCCGATACTTATATTGACGATATTATAGTGTGGGGAAAAGATAAAAGAGAACACGATGAAAGACTGAAGCAGATCTTTGAAATTGCAAAAGAAAATAATGTTGAATTTAATTTAAATAAGTGTAAGTTTGGTCAAACACAAATTTCCTATTTAGGACATATAATTTCAGGGGAGGGCATTTCTCCCCAGAAAGAAAAAATTAAAGCAATAGAAAATATGCCGAGACCTGAAAATAAATTAGACGTACAAAGAGCACTAGGAATGCTAACATATGTAAGTTTATTAAAAATGTTTTAGTAGCCACAGAGCCACTGAGAGTTCTTATGAAAAAAGATGTAGTTTTCAGATGGGAAAATGAACAAGAAGAAGCGTTTCAAAATTTAAAAAATGCTTTTGTGAATGAACCCATATTACAGTTTTACAATGTAAATGCTGAGACTGTGGTATCGGTGGATAGCTCTCAATCAGGTCTAGGAGCTTATCAGGTCTAGGAGCTTGCTTACTTCAAAATAACTTCACTTGTGCTTATGCTTCACGTGCGCTCACTGAAACACAGACTAGGTGGGCCCAAATAGAAAAGGAACTTTTTGCAATTATTTTTGGACTAACCAAATTTCATGAATATGTTTATGGCAAAAAAGTGATACTGGAAACTGACCACCTACCGTTAATTTCTATCTTCAAAAAACCACTAGATAAATGTCCAGCTCGACTACAGCGTATGCTGTTACAATTACAAAAATATGATTTTCAAGTTAAACACAAACCAGGCAAACAATTAATAATTGCAGATGCCTTATCTAGAGCTTTTTTGAAAGATGAGTCAGATAATAGCTTGGACAGTGACATACAGTCACAAGTATGCATGGTAGTATCAGTGTTGAGAATAGCAATTTTTCATGACAAGTTCTCTTTAATATGTGTTCTGTGAGTAGATATAAGCTTCTTGAAAAATAAGTGTTCTGTGTTAGTTGGTTGATGTATGTAAAAAGAGTCAATGTAAGAAATATATATCAAGTATTGGGATAATAAACGAATTACAAGGAAATAAACTTGAAGTATCTTTCTCACTTTTAACAAACAGTGATACCCAAAAGAAAGCAGTTCTTTCATCAATCAGAAATAAATGTAACTCGGGGCAAATTGAATGAATTAGTACAGAAAACTTCGGAAGACGATACATTGAAGTTACTAAAAAATGTCATCCTAGAGGGGTGGCCAAATACCATCAAAAAAGTTGATGAAAAATTAAAAATATTCTGGAAATACAGACACTTCAGTGTCACCAAATTCCAATTCAAAAAATTCACACATGATTGGAAATTTAATCATGTCATGTCTTCCCCGACATATGCTCAGTCGAACGGTATGGCAGAGCGTAACATTCAAACGGCAAAAGAAAATTCAAAAAAGTATAAGAAGACAAAAAAGGTATATACCTAGCGTTACTCTTGTATAGAAATATGCAAATCGATAATAGTCATTCTCCAGCAGAGATTTTAATGTCACGAAAGTTGTGGTGTATAATTCCTTGCAAAACCAACGAATTAAAGCCTAGAGTCATAGACATAAATAGGTATAATAAAGTCTTGAAAAATAAGGCAGAGAAAATGACCCAACAATATAATAACAAAGGTGTTAAAATACTTAGTTCATTGAAAAATAACGCTAATGTATACATACAAAAAAAAGCTAACAGTGATTGGTTACCTGGTACAGTGCTGGAAAAAATTAGAAAAAAAACATATAGAGAGTTAAAATGGAAAATGGTTCAATCCTAGTCCGTAATAGAAGGTTTATTCAGTTGAACAAAAACAATTCTATAATTAACTANGAATTCGCAGTTTTGTTTGTGCGGAGTTTTGTTTTGTCACTCTTTTCTTTTCCTACGACGGTAATAATGTTTTTATTTAGTATACAAATTCAATTTAAATTTTGTATTTTATATCGAACAAAGTGGCCACATCATGGCCACTTTGCCCAACTCCTAAGGGCAAAGTGGCCATTTGGTAGAGTTGAAGAAAAAAAATTTTTTATCAAAAATTTACCGAGATAAAGTCATAATAAAATTTGCCTTATGTAGCTAAGTATATTGGATATCATATGTTAATATATAGTTTATTTCTTATTTATTTTCTTCAAGATATAAAGGAATATACCTTAGCATGTCCACTTTGCCCACCTTTCCCCTACAATCCACAAATGCTTTCCTGAAAGAAATTCATGAAATCTTGCGATTTGAAGACATATTATATAAATCATATTTCAGTATGACCCACATAATCAATTTGATAGGAACCAGTATAGTATTTCATTGGAGAAAAAAAATGTGAAAAGTACAAGGATTCACATCTGCTTTCCTGAAAAAAAGTAATGAATTCTTACTATTTGAAAACACCTTCTATTAATCATATTTCCAAATGCCCCACATAATACTTTAATAGAAACCAGTGTACTATCTCGTAAGAGACATGAAATATTGGAATCTGTTTTCCTGTTTCATTAAATCTTGCCATTTGAAGACACATTCAACAAATCGTATTTCATCATCATCTACATAATCAATTTGATAGGAACCAGTGTAAAATTTCATTTAAGAAATAAAATATGAGCAGTACAATTCACATCTGCGTATTGAAGACATATTCTATAAATCATGTATGACCCACATAATCAAATTGATAGGCACCAGTGTAATATTTCATTGGAGAAATGAAATATGAGCAGTACAAGAGTTAACATCTGCTTTCCTGAAAGAAATTCATGAAATCTTGCGATTTGAAGATATATTCTATAAATCATATTTCAGTAAGAACCACATGATCACTTTGATAGGAATCAGAGTAATGTTTCATTAGAGATAGAAAATATGAGCACAGGGCCGGCCCGCCCTTATATGCAAACTAGGCAACTGCCTAGGGCGCTCGTATTTGGGGGGCGGCATAGCAATGCGAGCGGCTTCACCACTGAGCACGCGGATCGATCAAAAAAATGGTTCAATCAATCGAATCGTACGTGCGGCGCGACGCGCATCGCAACTCGCGGAGCGCGCCACCGCCGCCCCCCACGCATGCCATTGCCGCCAGGCGCCGCCGCGCACTCTTAACTACCTCATGTGTTCTCCGTCAACTCTATGCGCTAAGTGAATTCCTCGGACTCTCATTGTGAATAATAATAATTGCAATCACCTACAGGCTACAAGTAAGTGATTCGTGAAGGTATTATTTTATTTAGAATAATAATTAAGTTTTTATTAATATAATTTATGTCTAATGTCCATACAGTAGGCATGCATTTTTCGAGTGTAATGACATCTGAAAGATGTATTCGCTTAGCGAGTATTATGAAATCTTTAGATCCTACATCTTGAGTGGAGAGAGTTTAAATTGAACCTACTTAGATGGGTTACACACGTTATCACACGTACCACTTCCAAAAAGTGCAGTGCTTAAATGAAAC
>NW_019293839.1:5122-28885 GCF_000500325.1 Leptinotarsa decemlineata
TAACATCGGGTTTCACTTCATTGAAAGATAAGTACAGCTGGGTATCGTCCGCGTAATGGTGTATGCGGCAGAATTTGACGAATGAATGAAAATCTGAGATGTACAAAGAAAATAAAAGTGGGCCCAATATTGATCCTTGCGGAACGCCATGGCTCAAAGCCAGGGTCTCTGAGACTAACACAATATGTTAAAAGGCAAATATCGGAGAATAAAATACTTCTCCCTTTTCCGAAATCTACTTTGACAAAGGACTCTCTTATTCATGAAAGCAAAAAATATATATATAATTACGTACCCTTCGAAATCAGGACTGGGAAAATTTATTACAAATTCAGAAAAATAATGAAAGAAGTTCTACTCAAAAAAGCATTCTATAATCTTGAGAAATTTTATAGTGGAACTCTGCTATGATTTTATTTTAAATATGATTTTATTGTCAGTATATATTATTTATATTTCATTTGCTTTTTCACTTGAATTTTATGTTTCTTTTATATACCTACTCATTTTATCTATATTTGACATATGTTTATATTTCTGAAAAAAGAAATGAAAATTTCTATGTTTTTTACTTTAATTTGTAACTAACGTTACTGCAGTTTCGTCCTATGTGGACATTCTCAAACTTATACAATAAATGATTGTATATTATTGTATTGTAATTTATTGTATAATTTTGAGAATGTCCGTATAGGACCAAACTGCAGTAACGTTAGTTACAAATAAAAGTGGCAAAAAAACATTTTCAGAAATTGTAACGTTTCGAGGTTTGTTCTTCTCTGCTCTTGCGCAACCAAAACGATCTTTTTTTTGGATCGGATTGTCACATGTGATGAAAAGTGGATCCTCTACGACAACAGAAGACATTCAGGATAGTGTTTGGACACCCATGAGCCACCCAGGCACTTCTCAAAAGCAAAAACCCATCAAAAAAGTTCGTGGTTACTGTATGGTGGCTGGTGTGATTCACAATAACTTTCTGCAGCTGAGCCAAACCATCACAGCAGTGTGCTATTGTGAGGAAATGTACTGGAAATTGCGTCGGCAGAAGCCTGGTCAACAGAAGAGGTCCGATTCCGACAACGCCCGTCCGTACGTTTCACAAATCACCGTCCGAAAATCAAACGAATCAAGCATCAAAGTTCTGCTTCACCCACCATATACCTCATACCTTTGGCCAACCGACTTCCATATTTCCAAGCACTTCCATACATTTCTCACCGGTAGAACTTTCCCCAATGAGGACCAGACAGAAACGGCCTTTGTCGATTGTATCGAATCCCAAGCATACAATTTTTATTCTGACTTGTGTCTCGTTGGGAAAAGTGCACTGATTCAAATGTCGATTACAGAAAAACAGAAAAAACTTTTAAAACAATCTAATAGCTTTGCTATCGATCAAAACCCTCTAATATACTTTTGACTCAATAATCAAATTTTTTAAAATTCACACTAATTAAAATCGTTCGTGGAACTACTGTATAAATTTGATTACCCCAAGGCTCAGTCACTCATGACTTTTTTCAATTATTTTCCTTTGGCCGTACTATTTATTACTCTTGAATTATTTTCAACAATTTTCGTCGCTTTGTTTGGAATGAAAATTTAAGTCACCTTATTTTTCTTAAACTTTGTTTTTTGTTTTTCAAAATAGTTGATAATGTGTTAGCAGGAATCAGAAAATGTTCTGCAATGTCCTTTTTCGTTTTCCCCATTTTTTTATCCCAGCAATTGAATTTGATTTTTCCTTTAGCAATAAATATTTCAAATTTAGTTTTGCCATTTTGGTCTCCCACTGAAATCACTACAAATCTTTTGTCGAATTTTACCACCTTGACTCACTTCAACTATTGTAAATTATAAACCGTCTGGAACGCATGCTAAGAAACAAATAATAATAATAATAATTTTATTCGCAATNTCTGATTCACGAAGATTTTTGGAAGAGTTTACTACCAGATTATCACTATTGGTACATCAGTCAATACTTCGTAAGTATATAAGGGATATACCTCCAATGTGGAGAATATTTTTCCTTACATTGGCTAGTTGAAGATTTCTGTATAGCAACTTTCTTCCTCTGCCATAAACTCGTTGTTCAGCGATACTCCAGCTAGGTTTTATCTGTCGCCGCTCGTCACAGAAAATCGGTAATTGCCTGAAATATGTACAAATCCAGTAGTACACAAATCCAGTTAAGTGCTTCCCCGAAAGAATGGAATTACGCTTGGTTGCCGACGCTAAATTTCAGTTCGAGTTTTAGAGATATTCGTGTTATAGAAATTCAACATATGAAGAAAAAAATAAATAGTGAGTTGCGAAAAGGTATGTATTTGTGAAGAATATTCGGTTTATAGAATATTGCGAGTTAGGAAAGTTGGCGGCACTCTCAAAGGCCAAAAAAAACAAATACATGGAAATGAACCGGCTGTGAACTAGTACCCGTGGACTGTATAATTAGCGGTTCGTATTGGATCATTTTTACTAACCGATTGACTAACGATTGACTGAAGAGTCGTAAAATTAAATTTGCAGTCACGTTAAGTTCAGGAAGTGATCGCGATTTGAGTGTTGAAATTGGATATTGGTGCAGTTATGATTACTTGAAATTGTTGTTCTGTTTAACATGTGGCGTCCTTGGACGAGTACTAATGGTAATAACAAGTGTGATAACAACACAGGCTTCTTCCAGTGTAATGATTCCAATAACGATGGTGAACAATGCGAAAAAGAAATACAAGTGAATAAGATTCGGATGCATTTGAAAATTCAAACACAGAGAGTATGTTTCGATGTATATAAGAATCGACATGTCAAGTATGGTTTCAAGGGAAACAAACTATAACAAGCAACAGATCTGACCTAAATTGCTTTCTCTACTGTACGTCAAAAACAAACCTTATGGACGCAAAACGCGATGTGATACAGGATTACCAAGACCTTCAGATGTTCATCTAATAAAATCATTAAAAAAACAATATACGACTGTTACTAAAGCAATAAGATTCCGGATGTCACGTAGGCAGCTATAGCTACCTGCGTGACATCCGGGTCCAAGATATAAATACGTGGTCATGTTAGATGTAGCCTGGGAATTCTAGGTCTTCTAACTGGAACCACAAATGTGCGGTTGGCTCCTGTTGTTGACTCCGTGCATATGTGTTGTTTCCTGCTTTCGGCAAACAAGTGTTGCCCACCTTTACACTTGGCTGCACCGCGCTGATGACGCCAATAGCCAGAAACACGTGTCCGCGGTTTGCCCCCCTTTTTGGAGTGTTATGTCCACTAATTGTTACATTTTTGATTTGTATCATACACACTCGATAAAATCTCTCTCTGTATTTATATCCTGGACCCGGATGTCACGCAGGTNATCAAAAACTTAATTGGAAAGAACACATCAAAGATCTCGCTATTGAGGTGTCCAGCACTCTTTACCTGCTTCGTAGAATCAATGAATTTGTTCCCTCTTATGTTTCGAAAGCAGCTTACATGGGGTTATTTCAGCCTAAGCTGCCATAAGGATTGGTTTTTTGAGGACTTCCAACTGATTGGGAAAGAATTTTCATTCTACTAAATCGGCTATTAGAATCCTGGGATGGGTAAAATGAACTGACAGCTGTAGACCTCTATTTAAAAAATTTAATTTATTAACCATTACGGCTCTATACATATCTCAATGTCTTGTCTATATCAAGACACAAAATAACACCCCTCAAGTTAATCGCAACCATGAATATTTGACCAGAAATGGCCACAATCTTTTTATTCCACAACATCGACTGGCAATTACTCATAAAAGCTTTTTTACTATGGCGATAAGGCTCTTCAACCATCTACCACCATATATAAGGAAATTACATATGATTAAATTCAAAAAAAAGCATAAAAGGGCTGCTGGTTGATCTCTGCCCTTATGACGTAAGTGAATTTTTCAACTGCAAGTTTTAATGCTTTGCCTTTTTAATGTGTATATATTAATGTGTATGTTTTGTATTATATTCATCTACCTTGACGATGCTAAATCTGTTATATTGATAATGAGCTAATAAATTGATTGATTGATTGATTGATATATAATCAGAAATTATTATTGAATAACGAAATTAGTTAGCCCCCTAACTATATTATTAAAGGGGAGCTGTTGGAAGGTAGGTTGCATTATATTTTTTACATGAACTATACATGTTTTCAATCTATATTACTAATTAATTTTCATATCAGTATATTCTAAACAAAAATGTTTGTACAGATCTGTGGTATGTAGCAAAATTATACAGTATCACCGTATATTACCTTTAATGATTGGACTATAAACATCTCTTTTCGACGTATCTTTGACAATCTATCACATCGTTTGTTTCCTCGCTGTTGTTTGTTTTTCGAAACGTCCATGGCATTTGGAAGTGAAACCATTGTGAAGACGATAAGAATGGGAAGACAACATATCTGTGAGTCACTAACGGTGAAAGATCAAGGTGAGCACAATGACCTTCCATGCTTTAAGAGAAATTACTATAAACCTAATTCACTCATACGAAGGTGACATGCCATGTCGATTAACTTCCTCAAAAACGAAACGAAGTAAATTGTCGAAATCTATTGACCGGTATCTCCGGTATCGAATTTATTATATATAACTTGACCATGAGTTTCTTCAATGTTTACAGCAGCAACTCCAATTCAACCTTTTGTACAGGGTTTGAAGACTGGAAACATGTCCACCAAAGAGTTAATGAACATGAAATGTCCAAAGCTCATTTTCAATCCGTCGAGGCTTTTATGGTAGCCAAACGTAAGAAAAGTACTCGTGACCTTCTTTTTTGTGATCAACTAGATAAGAGGAAACAAGAAGTCTTAGAAAGGAGACATGTGGTGAAAATTGTAATAGATGTCTTGAAGCTTATAGGAAAGCAAGGATTGGCTTTTCGTGCATCAAAGGAAGCTGCTTACTCTCTTAAAGATGACACAATCAACCATGGCAACTTCTTAGAAATTATTATGTTAATGTCCAAGTATGATCCACAGTTAGAGAAACACTTGAAAAAGGCTATTGAAGAAAGTGATACGCGCATGTCTAAGAGGTCAACAAAAAAAACAGACGTGGAACACGAAAAAAAAGGCAAAAACAAAAGGGTGGGCAGAGGAAGTGCCGTGACATTTCTAAGTAACAACACGGTAGCAAAAATAATGATCTGTATGACAAAAGAAATCAAATCTGTCGTGGCAAATGAAATCAAATCGGCCGGCAAATACTCAGTTTTGATGGACACGACGATAGACATAAGTAGCAATGATCAATGTGCAATAGTTGCCAGGTATGTTAAAGGTCATGAAGTGTGCGAGAGACTACTGGCATTAAAAAGTGTGGTTTCTACTACAGGAGAGGCATTATTTGACACTCTCTCTGGTGTATTGACAGAACTTGAAATACCTTTGAGTGATTGCGTCGCAAATGCGTTTGATGGTGCGTCTAACATGAGCGGTCAGTATAATGGTTTGACTGCACAAATGGCCAGCAAAATCCCAAATCACATTCACACGTGGTGCTACGCGCACGTTTTGAATCTCGTAATATCTGATACAGCTCAATGCCTCACTGTAACAATCTCATTTTTCAGCATAATGCAAGAGACCCAGGTTTTTTTGAAGGATTCAATTAAAAGACTGGATATGTTTAGGAAGCAAAATCCTGAGTACAAGTTGGAAGCCATTGGGGCTACCAGATGGCGAAGCCGCAGCAATGCAGCAACGAAAATATTCGGCAGAATAGACATGTGGACCTCTTCTGAAGAACAGTCTTCAAACACAGCTAAACCTAACAAACACATTTATCTGGAGTTGGTATTGGCTCTGTTCAAAATTTCACATTCAGCTGATTTCAACGCCAAAGTGAGACATGAAGCAACTGCTTTACTTAAGAAGTATCTGGATTTTGAAACAGTACTTGTTGGCATGATATTCTTGCAATTGTTCAAAATCACTACGCCACTATCGGATTACCTCCAAACAAAGAATCTGGACTACGCCCAAGCGTGGAGGAATATTGAGNAGTAAAATTGATTATGAATTCGTTCTGGTCTCATGTAAATTCGTGAATTTCTTACCTCGATAAATTTCTTACAAGCAAGACTGAAACCGAAGTTTTGGACGAAGGTGACGTGCCATGTCGATTAACTTCCTCAAAAACGAAACGAAGTAAATTGTCGAAATCTATTGACCGGTATCTCCGGTATCGAATTTATTATATATAACTTGACCATGAGTTTCTTCAATGTGAATGTATAGACAGATTACATGTCAAAATTGTGCATGAGGATTTATACACTAATTTGCTTCAACCTTAAGAATTGCACAATACCTTTCAACCCTTGACTTTTCCGTTTTAATTGCGGAAATGTATTCACTCACTTCAAGGAACAAACAAGGTGATTTTTAATCGTTGCTAATAGTTCATGGACCATTCAGAAAGATGAGAGTAATCTTCTTCGTCCTCAAACGTTCGATCCGCTCGAAATGAAACATACGAGGGGTAAAAAGAAAGTAGATAGATTATGAATTCGTTTGTTTGAAGGTGATTGACAATGTTTAATGATGAATTTCACTAGTTCGGACTTCCGGTGTCGTCAACATATCTCAACCAGACTCGCGGTTTCTTCTGGGCTTCTTCAATGGCTAGAGTTTCAAACCACTCCATATATATGTTGGCTATGACTGGTGAAAGTGGCGAACACATTGGGAGTCCCTCATCTTGTGTAAAGAATTCGTCCTTCAGTTGGAAATAACAGTTACGTACACAGCATCCTAGTAATTCCATAATTACTTCTATAGGTAGATTCGTTCTCTCTTTCAGGTTCCCGTCTTCGGATAGCTTTCTCTGTATGATTTGGAGTGCTTCTTCGACCGGAACGTTGGTGTAAAGGCTTTCCACGTCGAAACTAATTAGTTGATATTCCTGTGTGTTAATTCTTCTCTTTTAGGTGTCTCAGGGATTTCAAATCATTTTATATATTAGACAATGGAAGTCCGAACTAGTGAAATTGATTATGAATTCGTACTGGTCTCATGTACATTCATGAATTTCTTACCTCGGTAAATTTCTTACAAGCAAGACTGAAACCGAAGTTTTGGACTCAATAAGGCATCGCTTTACAAAAGGAGTCATAGATAGCAGAGATCTGACATATGGTTTAATGTTTTTCTGTTTTTCGTCAGGTAGGGGTAGGCATTTTCAGGTAGGTAGGGGTGGCATTTTCCGTTGAAGAGTGACCAATTATAATTCACATTTGACATGTTTTGGGATTCATTTTTAAATATGTACAGTAACCGAAATAATGAATTTGTTCCATTTGACTTTTACACACTGTATATTTGGCGGACGCATTCAGTAGACACTGAGCAGAGGCTGAAGGGATAAATACAAAACTCTTGAAATAATCTCTGGTATCATTCACCAAGAGAACCAAGACAAAGGGACCAGTACCTTGAAGAGATGATAGCTGTCGAGAGAGATTGAATACGAGGGTGGTTTCCGACCTCAACATGAAGATGGCAGCACTCGTGAATGATAGCTAGTGAATTTCGTTGTTCATCTGTAGACAGTTACTCACCAAAGTTTCAGCCATTTTGGACGCGCAGTTGTTATGTAACAGTCGTTTCAGTGAGTTGATGCGAGTGTTTTCATGAAAATGGACAAAATCGAGTACTACATAAACTCCACAAATGGGGAAGAACATGTAATATACGAAGTAACAAACAGAAAAAAATTAATGTCAAATTACTCCCAACCATCTACGTCGTTCACGAAATCCCAATAAATGTTGAAATTGTCGTTCATTGTTCCTAAAACACATTCTGCAGTAGTTTTTTATGTCAATTTTCCAGCGTTTGTGGAATTATAGCCATGCAAGCCCTTATTATCGTTCCTTTCAATTCGTCAATATTACCAAAAGTTGAGTCAAATAACTTGTCTTTAATGAAGTTCAGAAGGGTCAGGTCAGGTAAAAGTGATGGCATTCATTGAGGCCATTGTTTACTATACATCGTTCTGGCATAGTCGTATTGAGAGAACTTTTGCAAATAGTTCTGCGATGTGGCAGAGCTGCATCATGTTAAGAATAGTTATATTTTCTCAGAATATTCAAAGAAAAATCTTCCGACAACTCAACTATAGTCTGCGACGAGAATTCCAAATATAATTCTTCCGTCAAAGATGTCTCTTGGTGTCTAGCGCTAAGTTGGTGAGAACATTACAAAAACTAAGTATGTGGCGAATCTCGTCAAAATAAACAACTTTGTCCTTTGAAATGTTTATCGAAAAATCATTCATTTTCTTGATAAAATTTGTTGAAATTTTTCAAAACATGGTTGATTTTTGCCATAAGTTTTTTCGAAATTTCGGTTATTTGTATTTCGATGAACGTTTAAGAAATGTATTTATTTTGACGGGATCCATCACATACTTAGTTTTACATGAAAATCAATGCGAAATCATGATTTCACACGTCAAAAAAACCCCGGGTACCAAATTTCGTGCCAATAACTTTTCTTGCAAAAGTTTTTTTCAAAAAACGAATACAAAAATTCAATTTCAACACCCTGTATCTCCGAAAGGTAGCATTTCCGGAAACACTCTCATTTATACTTTATTTCTTGAAATTGTCTCGGGAATACGTCGTTTGAATATTTTAACGTGCTTATGTTACACCCTGTATAACACGAGTAGGTATTTTATATTTTTTAATTCGAAACATCAATTCAGGGGACAATAAAATTTAGCAATTCAATTTTTCGCAGGAGATCACCTGAAAAACAATCTTTTCCTCCCATTAAAAATCTATAAATATTAAAAGTGTGGAAATTTCATGTCGATATTTCTTTCTTTTCATCAGTTATCTTATCACAAAAAACAAATAAGAATTCTGAATCATTTTGTGCTATTTTCTTCCTCAGAGAAACTTCAGCAACTTCTCTAGTTTTAGGAGACTACTTCTTTCTTCTTCGAAAACTATTTTTTATCTTTCAGACTAGTGACCTTAGTCACGAGTCTGAAAACTCTGATCTAGCACTCCGACTTTGGTTAATTAAACATTCAAATATCTGAGTAAAACATAGATTTACAAAACAAACTTCAGAAAGAGATCGTTAGAGAAAAAACATTCACGAAGAATGGGAGATATTCCGTCTTACAATTATAATCATAACTAAATCCTTCAAGCAACTCCAGAAAGTTTGTTTATCATTAGAAATAACGAGCAAGATCCAGACTCAAATATTTGAGTTCCTGATTGAATACTATTGTGTTCAACCCAGCAAAGTGAAGTGTCTGTCGAGTCATGTACTTTCAAGAACTAATTCAACAAAGAGAATTATCACAAATTACGGGATTTCAAAACATGCAATTGGTATTCTATGGAAGCAAACATCATTTTCAGAAATGATAAGTTGAACGTATTAATCGGCCGTTTATATTCAGATGATGCAGCTCCAAAAAGTTGTTGACCCGCCATTAAACTATATTCGCTGAGTCCGTTGATTCATTTCCTATATTTTAAATAATTCGAATCATGTACTGATGTTAAATTAATTAGGCTTTGAGGAAATTTCCGCACTTGTGGCATTGATAACGGGTTCTTTCCGTAAGGAAAGATGATTGATATTTGTCACATCTGTTTACACCGATTGGATTTTTTCTGTTGATCAGTATAATAGGGGAGCCCAAGCGGGGATTTCGGGATTTACTAAAGCGCGGCAGATTAATATACAGGGGGATACCTTGTACTCGGTTAAGTACCTCCACCAAATATGAGCCCCCTATATAAGGCCACCTGTGAGGAATAAAGGATCAGATTAGTTAAAAAAATTGATCATCAATAATTCTCGAGCGCGTCAGATTAAGGTAGGGTGAGTTAATTACAACGCGCTCGAGTATTTTTTTACATATTTAAAAATCTATAGCCGCTTGCCCCACTGATGAAAAGGTATATATTTTATAACATTTTTTTCTTCTTATCATCTAAGCTTTGCAACCTGATATGTATCAATGACGCTCGAGAAAATCCCCATTTTGCATCGTTGGCTCCCCTGCTAGTAAGGCCAGTTTTCATAAGAAAATCGAAGAATATTTTTCTTCTTACGACTTTTTTGATTATAAAATTTGGCAAAATTGTAAGGAATACCATTTTATTTCATCGAATTGTTTTTCCTTCACTTGTTAGGAATCACACGTTAAAAGGTAAGACCTCGTTAATCCTTAGCTCGCACAAGTTTCGACTTCTGAGGGTTGTCGTTCGTAGGGGTGCGACAGCTGGTTAACGGAAAAACAAATTTTAGGCAGATTTAAAAAGATTTGAACAGATTTCATTACTTCTATAAAAAAAAACAACAAGTGGGACTATTATTATTTTCATCCATTGCACAAAGTTTACTCACGGGTCATTAGGTGAGGAATTGCAGTTGTTTATGAGAAATCGGAATTTTATTGTCAAAAATTGAGGTGATTACCTTCATTGTTATTCTCAGTTGACATTGAGACTGATTATATCTTGCGAAAGAATTCACCTGGGTATACGATATCAAAAGACAATTATTTTGTTGTTAAATATCTATTAAAAATGGAGAATTGAAATTTTTGAAATATCGATTGATATACAGTGTGTTGAAAGAAGCTATCGCCACTGTTTTTTGGGTATTTAACCTTTCACAAAGGCTACTGCGTAATATAAACCACTGAAGATTCCAATCAGTCGGTAACTTGTCGTATTCATAAATTTTGCCAACTTGAAAAAAAAACAATTAAAAAAAAATAATTTCTATACTTAGCATTCTTTAGTGGTCGACGTTCAGAAAACAATTTATTTTCGTAATTTTGATGTTTGTACATTGAAATAATTGAAGTCATTTACAATCTGAGACAAAAGTTTGAAAGTGAATTTTTGGTTTTGATAAAGGAAAAAAATTGTTTTCGGAAACGTCGACCATTGAAGAAGGCTGAGGGTGGAGATTTATGAATACAACAAGTTACTGATGAATTGGACTCTTCAGTGGTAACTTTTTGAGGTGAACTTTTCAGTTTAACCTTTATTAAACCACAGCAGATTTTCTATTCATTCAGCTTCATTCATTTTTCAGATTGTGAAAGGGTATATACTCAAAAAACAATAAGGAGTATTGAGTCCAACACAAAAAATGTTTTTCAGATATTATTTATGCATAGAATGAGGATAGATGTTCAAGCCTCGGATATACCTACACAGTAGGTATCAGAAAACATCTACTCCACTGGCTAATACCACGAACGTCGTTGGATTATATTCGACAGGCGTCAGTGCAGGAATCTTCACAAAAAAGTTCCTGCATATACAATTGGCAATACAACTGAAAGAGTCGACCTTCAATTTTGGAACGGGCACACTTGCAGACCGGTTTCGGGCTCCTTAACCACTCGTTAGTGCAAGATATTGACCATCATCGACCTGAAGTCAATGATATTTCATAATTAATAATCGAAATCCTTTCAGAGTATTTCATACCTCGTCTTGAGTTGGAGCGAACATCAGAAATGTCACTCCATCTAGTGGACAAAGTACCAACCAACTGCATATCCGAAATTTGCCCGATTCCTCTGAATAAGGAAGAAATAGTTTTTTATTATACTCTGAAAGAATTTTGATTTTCAATTATGGAATATCATTGACTTCAGATCGATGATGGTCACTATATTGCACTGACGAGTGGCTAAGGAGCCCGAAACCGGTCTGCAAGTGTGCCCGTTCCAAAATTGAAGGTCCACTCTTTCAGTTGTATTGCCAAATGCATATGCAGGAAATTTTCTGTGAAGATTCCTGCACCGACGCCTGTCGGATATAATCCAACGCCCTTCGTAGTATTAGCCAAGGGAGTAGTTGTTTTCTGATAGGCAGTCTATTCAACCTACTGTGTAGGTATATCCGAGACGGGCTTGAACATTCAAAGTTCATTTCTTAAGATTTGTTTACTGCCTATCTTCAAGCCTACTCCACTGGCTAATAAGAAAACAATTGAATAAGTTGGATTATGACAAGATAAGGTATTCTCCCTTTTTATCATATACGTCCGTTTAGCCCCAATTAGGATCGAAATATCCTGAAGGAGACAAATTATATACTTCGGCATCATAATGGATAGACACCTCAGACGGTACATGCAAGCCAATTATCAGGGAAATTAGAGGACTTCTAGCAAAATTTGAGGATCTTAGAAATCAAATTGAAAGTGGAATATCTTTAGGAGAGATCAATTTTTAGCTTTTCACTTCTCCTTCTTTCTACAAAAAAATGTGGGAATGTTCCAAAGAAAATAAGAATGCAATTAATTTCAAAGTAAACTCTATACAAACTGGAAGAAAAAGCCTTTCAAACAACAAATTTCATATAAACATTGTATTACATGAAACAATTACTCTCTAAAGAACATTGAATTTATATAAAAAGCTCTCTAGTTTGTACTCCAAACATCTGTTGTGAAATTGAATCAGATATCATTCACAGGATTGGTACACAATATAGTATATGAAAGAGGCAACTCAACAATGTTCAATGATGTATTCTTGGCACAGAAGATGCTGATTAGAATAATTGCTGGAAAGAAAAGAAATGTATTATGCATACCAATTTTGGAAGAATTAGTTGTTCTCACTCTGCCATGCCTACTTATCTTGGAATCATGTTTGTGCATAATCAATAACAAGACCACTTTCATGAAAATCAGAGATATACACTCAACAAAAACTAGGCAAACAAATGATTACCTTTTGAAAATACAAAGTGACAACCAATGCTCCTTCACACCTAGGCCTGAAACTATTCAATAAACTTCACTGTGATATAAAACACAAACCGGTCAACACAGTTAAATTAAAAGAAAATCTGGAAAATATTTCTTTAGAAAAGTGCTTTTACTCACTAGCTGAGTTTCACGACGAATACTCTAACAGTTATTGCTTTTGTTTATAAGCTGTAGTTGATGTATCAACGTTATGTATGTGGATTTTTTATTTGTATATACTTTTCATTTCGAAGAAGAAAATAAATCGACTAATCTCGAAATAAACTCTATGCACAGATGTGTAGTTCATGCAAAGAAGAACCTATCAGATATTTTGAGAATGAAACATCTGAAAACTCTCTTTTTGTTCGATTGCATCTATTTTTTCATATGGAATACCAGGTTGGGACGGTATAAGTAACTTTTCTCTGAATGTAGTTTTTGTTTGATATTTGAAAATGGATACTGAAAAGTATATACAAAAAACACATATCGTACACACTCTCTCTACAATGATGTTCAAACAAAAAACGTCACAGAAATTCACTTTCAAAAAAGGTTAAAATTCTATCCCAAGAAATTGTAGTTCTTGGATAATATTCATTAGCACCGAAGGAACTGAAGCAAATAAAAAAATGTGGACTTTTATGAGAGAAATACATACTGCAGAATATGCTAACAATTTAATGTTTTTCATATAATTATCGGTATTGTATATAATTATGCAATTTGTATTTTAATGCCTTTCAATGCCTTTCATGATACTTCCGTACACGAACAGTATTTTATTGCAATTAACAAATTAGTATTTTGGAAAATTAGAATTGAAACTTCCTATTTTTTTATCACTTGTATTTGTAACTGACGTTACTGCAGTTTTGGCCTACAAGGACAATTTCAAACGGATACAATAAATCGTCCATCCCGTGATTCCATGCAAATTTATAACATCAAAATAGCACATATTACAAATATATAACATATCTAACAATATAACAAAATAAGCACATAGCAATTTATTGAATTCATTGGAAAATGTCCAAGTAGGACAAAACTGCAGTAACATGATGATCTCCTATCAGGTAGTAACAGCTACATTCATCATTTTATTAAATGAGTATTTCATTTTCCTTTTCATTTGATGACTCACCAAACAGCAAAATTGTTTCATAATTTAATGGTGCTGCAACAGTTTTATTTTGTTAGTATTTCATAATTACTTCCAAAATGCTAATTGATTATATTGGATAAGCCGCGAATACAATACAGTCGTATGCAATGAAAGTGTTTTATAAATTTGTCATAGAAACATTTATAAAATACATTTATAAAATAGTAACGAAATTATCACAGAAACTTTTTTACACCTAACTTATAAAACATATTTTCCTATGAAAGCAAATTGTTTCATAACAATTTTATACCATTTTCTGTGAGGTATGTATAATCTTTATAAAACTATTTTAAGCTCATTTTATAAATGCTTCCTGTAACTTTAATGAAATTATTTCATTGCACTGCTCTCAAACATAATTTTGCTTTTATTACTATATTGCTACTTTGATGATAATTTCCCAACTATTTTATAGTATGGTTTATTTACTACTATTTGAAAACAATAAAATAACTGTTATAAAACCAAACTGCTGCCGCAAATATACATTTCCTGTCGCCAATAATAAAATGCAGCGTTTGAGAAGAACCAGCTGACATTCATTTTAGAGGTCAGTTTTATTTGACTAGCGTCCCAATAACTATATACTTAATAATGTCGTGTAATATTGGTCATTGGAAAAAAACTTAAAAAAGTGATTTGTTTACACGAAGACCCAGGTAATCTAGTGATTCATTTATTTTTTTGATTGAAACAGAAGAAGGTTATGAATGATTAAAATCCGTCGATTGAAGTGGAGCACCATGTAAATATACCCTCAAATCACTAGCTCAAAACTCCTTCAAAATATAGCCTTTATAATAAGCTTTTTAACCAAAACATCCCAATAACTAATATTTATCCAAAATATAAGTGAGAATCTTATCTTCATACAAGCACTTTTGTAGGAATCTATAGCTCTAAAAGTGGTCGGACTCTGCCACAATACCATCACTCCTAGAACTAAGTTTTTCTCAACAGTTTTATAGGGGTAACATAGTAGCTGAAATATGTTGGAATACTTACTATTGATACGAAATTATTTTTTAGGTGAAGCCATTTTAAAATGATAGCAATTCCGAATACTGACATTAGACGAGTGGAAAATATGAAATATCGCACATATTTACAGTTCAAAAGTACAAATAGTTTATAAAATTATATTATTTAGAACAGAGTTGAGTTTGCAACTAGAAAACTGATATGTCCACAGAGTGAATTTTTGTGTAATTAATATTTTTTTCCAAAAACATTATTAATAAATGAGTGGCACGCTAATAATAGGCTAAATATTTCATTCACAGTAAAAATATCAATCTTTGAAGCACACACAATGTCTTTAACAGTTTTATAAGCATAACTTCAACCTTTCTATTCGTTAGTTTTTATTTGGTGACAAATCTATTATATTTTCCTAGTGTCCAATTCAAAATTACTTCTTGCGCCTTCAAAATAACATTTTGAACACTTTTTTATTTTATTGTTATCGTTTTAGGCTGCTTTATATTCTATAACGCTTACTTGAAACTAATTAAAAACTCTTAATTGTCTGCCACATTTTGAGAATGTTAAAAAATGTTTATATCAACTGCTGAAATGTTTATAAAACTGTTTTATAGTGTATGTAGAAAGCCTTAAAAAAACTAATAAAGACTATAATGTTTTGTACAACGGTGCCAATTTCCTACTTCTAGATGTTTTATAAACACATTGAAAACATTTCTGGTAGATAAACAATTTTATAATTCGTTTCTCCAAAATGTTTTTGCAACTATTATAAAATATAAAATTGTTAATTGGGAACGGTATCAATAAAACCCACATTTAATCTGAAATAGCCCGATTTTGTAAAAATACCCGATTTTGAGGAAAGCAATCGAACATGTTATTTCCAGAATTTTCACCCAGTCACAAACCAAGTAGTTTGTGATTCTGGTACTTGTGATATGATTTTCTGTTTATCTAATTACTATTCATGAAACTTATTGCAATTATATTCATCGTTGCATTTGTTTTTGACATTTATATTTATGTCTTTTAGTGAATTAAAATTATTTTTATTGCTAATCATCTACTTACCCAACGCTAATAACATCGATGAACAAGGCTCCTGCATGTTTCTCAGTGTATCGAAAGGAAAAAAAGGGGCATCATTTCTTGCAATGCCGTTTTCACCATCCGTAACAGTAAACGGCAGATGGATCAGATTTATGGCCAAGTTGAAAACTCGCGAGAGCAAAGACATCTTCAAGAGTTCCCGCACCACCACAAACCACCAAAAAATCAGTACTACGAAAACCTACGCGATTCCGACAACGAAACAGCTAACTACCGTTAATTACAATTATTACCTTTGGAATTTCACTATCTTAGAAACAAGTAGTAGGTAATTAATTAACGAAATTGTATTTTTATGAAACCCGCTTGCAGGTATGCATCACTTCAGTTTTTCTATACATTTGCAGCTCTGTGCGGCGCGAGTAGTTTTTTTTTCTGCTGGTCGCCCGCATGTATCGTTATAAATATTTACCTTTACCTGAGATAGACAACAAATGAAATTGATGGACCTGCAATTCGTTCAATGCTATATGTAGCCCGGTCGATCACGACATCATTTTCGAGAATACGTGTATAACGGTTTACTAGTTTGAATTTGTAATCAATCTAGAAGTGAACGGAAGAAATTGATTTCATGTCATGCTGAAACTGAATCACTTTGGGGTCCATAAGATCATGAAATAAAAAAGACAATTCCGATTACTTCCTCAATAACGTTCATCAATAATAATAATAATTATAATAATAATAATAACCCAGGACTCGATACAACATAAGCGCAACCTCTCTATGACCTGGATCGATTACCGTAAGGCATTTGATACAATATCTCATGAGCTCATCTTGCATTTGCTCAGATGCCTTGCGGTACCCGACAAAATAGTGAGATGCATTGAACAACTGATACCCCTCTGACGAACTCGCTTCACCATAACATCTGGTCAACCCAGAGTCCAAACAGGGTGGGTTACTTTCAGAAGAGGTGTATTTCAGGGCGATTCCCCCAGTCCCCTTCCCGAGGGTGTAACTGTGGCACCCCAGAAACCTGAGGCACAAGGTCACCCATTTGTTTTATATGGATGATCTTGAACTTTATGCCTCTGGAGAGAAGGATCTCCATAAGTCCTTGAGGGTGGTGGAAGAGTACACGCATGCTATCGGTATGAAATTCGGGATAGATACATGTGCAATGGTCCATCTCAAAAGAGGACAATGCGGAGACCACGGAGAGGATGTGCAGCTCGTAGATGAAAGCATCCTACACCATCTGGATGACGGAGAGACGTATACTCACTTCGAGGTGGAACAACGCCACTCACAAGAGGTATTAGCGGTGAAGAACTCTCTCCGCGGCAAGTATCAGCACAAACTCCGACAGATCTGGTCATCGGAATTGTCGGGAAAAAACAAAGTTGCTGCAATAAATATCCTTGGCGTTCCAATCTCACTCTACTCGTTTGGAGTAATGAAGTTGACTCGGGAGGAGCTGTATCAACTCGACGTAAAAACCCGAAAAATCATGCATCTCTATAGAAGTTTCCATTCTAAATCGTCCGTTCCACGGTTGTACTTCCCCCGACAACAGGGAGGTCGTGAATTTTTGAGTTTGGAGTGTCTACATGACATAATGGTACTAGATATAGTACTAGATATAGTTCGGATCCCCTTCTCTGCATGGTCCGTAACCATGAGAGAGCAGGAGTTGGAGCATTTCTCTTTAGGGCAGCTGCCCGAGCCGCTGATGAACTCGGTTAAGTTCATCAGCGGCTCGCGCAGCTCACTTCTACGGAAACACAAAGATGAGCCAATGCATTGGGTCTTCTTCAATAACATTGACGACCTTGGCTTACTAAAGCGCCTGACTTACACTTTCTTCAGGTCGAGTGGGCTGAAGTCGGAGACTGAGGGGTTCATCATGGCTTCCCAGGATGGAGTCTTCAACCCTTAGTCTACCGCAGTCGTGTGATGGATATAGAGGTTCCTGACACAAGGTGCAAGGCCTGCCGCGAGGCGCTCGAGACCCTAACGCACTTGCTATCAGCATGTTCAGCATATGCAGTCTCGGCCTATATCCATCGACAAAACGCGGCCCTGAGAGTACTATATTACCATATACGGCACTCTTACGGTATTGACGAGACACCGGTGTTGCTCTACGCTCCGGGGAATATTGAACCCGTTGTGGGGAACGAGAAGTGCCGAATTTATTGGAACTATTCGTTTCCCACCCTCCGGCTCATACGGTAATAAGCCTGATGTAGTCCTACTCGACCACCAGAGCAAGACGATATTGTTCGTGGAGTTTTCAGCTCTTGGCGAGACGAATATCGTCCGAAAAGGGGAGGAAAAACGGATAAAATATCGAGATTTTCTCTTCGAACTCCGCAGACTCTATCCAGATCACTCTGTCAAGATGGTTGTTCTGATTATTGGAATCCTTGGTGGAATGATGCACTCTCTACTCTCGAATTTCAAAATCATACCGGCTTAGCCGGACAGATGCAAAAGGCTGTCATTATTGGCTTACTGCGCTTGCATTATAGGGGAGTGGTCGTTGGTTGATAATGCTGGCGCCCACCACGAAAAAAGAACTATGGATGTTAACGAAGTAGATGTTCAAAATGTTCACCGCGAACGTCTTGGCAACATATTAATTTCAAATAAAACTGTCTTCCAACATTATTCAACATATCAGGCGTTACCAACCTATTCGGATACGTTATTCGTTCTTTCAAGTTAGTTTTGTGTACATTGCTCTTTACATATCCCCATAAAAAGAAATCTAATGATGAAAGATCAGGTGATCGCGCTGGCCATTCATGCGATCCTCGCCTCTCTATCCACCGATTGGGAAATGTTGTATCGAGGTATTGCCGGACATTAACTTGGAAATGTGGTGGTGCTCCATCCTGCTGTAACCATATCGTATTCACTGGATCTTGAGGGTTTCCTGGATCAGGATATGAATTTGCTAAACTTGGAATGACATCATTTTGATATAGTGCCAAATAATTATCGCCATTCAAGTTTCCCTCAATGGAAAAGGGACAAATGATATGGTTTCCTACATTCTCTACCCAAACATTAACCTTTTGAGGGTATTGCGTGTGTTCTTCTCTCATCCAGTGAGGATTTTCCGTTGACCAGTAGTGGAAATTTTGCCGATTAGCATGACCGTTAAGAGACAAAGTGCACTCATTAGAAAACATAACGTCTTCTAATTGGATGATATTGTTATCCAACATGTCCATCATTTGCTCACAAAAATAAGTTCTTCTATCAAAATCGTCTTCCATGAGCTCCTGAATAGGTACTATGGTTTTTGCTTACTTTCTTATTATCAATAACTCAACATGAAATAAGTTTTGAGTATATTGCAATAATTTTTGAGTGTAATCTATCGAATTTCGGTAACCACGGGATTTTGATTAATTTTACCTTAACTGTTGCGATAAACATGAAAGCTATATACCATCTAAAAAGAACATTGCTATGGTTTTTGCTTACTTTCTTATTATCAATTACTCAACATGAAATAAGTTTTGAGTATATTGCAATAATTTTTGAGTGTAATCTATCGAATTTCGGTAACCACAGGATTTTGATTAATGTTACCTTAACTGTTGCGATAAACATGAAAGCTATATAATTTTTGAATAGAGAATGAAGAGACCTTCCAAACGATATATCACAAGCCATTTTAAAAATTGGGGGTTGTACCTGTCATTCGACGGGGTAGCATTTTTCCGTTGAAGTATGTCAAATTATAAATCAAATTTGATGTATTTCGGGATTTTGTTAAAATGTGTACCGTAACCGTATTCCATTTGGCTTTTACACACTGTATAATAGATGTCTTTCAAAAATTCAGGTTCATATTTTCGTTTTCAACCACTCTTCTTAGTAATGGCAAGCAGGTACGATCCATTTCCACAGAGCGATTTTAAATAAACTTGTTACGTGCTAAAAGAATATATGCGGATTTCTTTAGTTTTATAGATTTCTATGAGTTCATTGGTGATAATTTTTATTTCCCTTCATTTTATAGCGTCATCCCCAGACGATTTTAGAATAATGAAAACGGAAAAGAATGTTTTCCGAAACGTCGGCCACTAAAGAAAGTTGAGTATAGAAATGTAATTTTTTGTCAATTGTTTTTTCCAATTTGTAGGGAAAATTTATGAATACGACAAGTTGCTATTTGGACTCTTTAGTGGTTCATATTACGCATTATGATAAATCTATTGATTCAGCTTTGTTTATGTTTCAGATTGTGTATTTACCAAAAAATAAATAAAAAGTGTCGATAACGTCTTTGAACACACTGTATATAAATCGATATTTCAAGAATTTCGATTTAGCATTTTCAATAGATATTTAACAACAAAATAATTGTCTTTTACTATGGTATACTCTGGTAAATTCTTTCGCAAGATATAATCAGTCTCAATGTTAACTGAGAATAACAATGTAGGTAATCACCTAAATTTTGGACAATAAAATTCCGATTTCTCATAAACAACTGCGATTCCTTACCTAATGACCCGCGAGTAAACTTTGTGTAATGGATGTTACATTACATGAATAAAAATAATAATAGTCCCACTCGTTGTTTTCTTATAGAAATAATGAAGGAACAACAATTCGATTAAATAAAATGGTATTCTCTCCAATTTTCCTTAATGTTGTCAAACCAACCGTTTATTTCGAGTCAACTCAAATATATGACTAGTTTTTGAGCTACAGGGTTTTGGAGTGAGACATGACGACTTTCTTAATATTACACGCTTTATATTAGCTTAACCTGTATGCATGTATGTATGTTTATTTGTTTGTAACTTTCAAACTCGAGATCTGTATTGACAGAATTATCGGCATTATTGCTTGATCTATTCGCGGGCAGATGGCGATGTAAGCAACCTCCTTGATATTTTTTGATCTATTCGCAGGCAGATGGCGCTGTACGTAACTCTCGACATTATTGTTTGATCTATTCGCGGGCAGATGGCGATATACGTAACCTCCATCATAGGTAACCTCCACGATAGGCTTTTTCCACAATAATACTAGTATTTTTCGATGATAATTGTTTTAAGCTTATTTGAAAAAAATTGTTTCAACTTTTTAGTTCGATGTTGTTCAACAGCGTGTTTTTTAGTTTTTTGTTTTTATACAATATTTATTATAAACCTATTTCGAAAACTTGATGCGTAAATTGTAGTGGAATCCAAAAACATTGTTGTCTCTCCTTGAAAATTACTTCCTTCTGATATCATAAAAGCGAGAGTTGTGTGTGGATTTTTGTTTCTCAGTCTCGAAAGAACGGTTGAATGAATTTCAATATGGTTTGGCAAATTGATAGTTTGTAACTTGGATAAACATAGAGATAATTTTCAATCCCGATGAAATTGAAATTGTGGGTGAATGAGAGTCAGTACTATGCAGCATAATGACACTGCAATGTATTGAAATTTTCAAAGATTAAAGCTGTCACTTGTGACTGTTGAATTCGTTAAAATATCCATCAACTGTTTTATTGTTGCAGGACAAGTTATTGGCGAGGATAGAAGAGAGCGATGAGGAATTAGCAACATGTCCAGAAGAAGAGGTGAGTTAGACAGATTACTTTTTACTACTGTTTGTTTAATACCAGTAACATAGATTATTTCTGAAATATTCTTTGAATGACATTTTTTGTAGAGGAGTCAAGTTTTTACTTTACTGCAATGTTTTGATTGGTTTGCGGGTTTTGTCGTGGTCTTTTTTGGTTATAATCTTCAAACGTTTCGACTGCAACTGCGGCACTTATCTTCACTGGCGTAGTCGAAGTACTCTTTTTGACGTATCAACTGAAACTGAAGCTCTCACTTCTGCCATGTCATTTATAGTGCTGATTTTTCGCGCACTTTCTGTAATGGCGGATTCACGCGTACTTCCCGCGCGATTTGGGTTACTTGGCTTCTTTTTGGCGCCTTTCAATGCTATATTTCAGATCTTTGGTAGATACGTTATCTCTTCCTTTCTGTTGAAGTTCTCTTGGTGTTTGTGTATTTATATAGCTTCTAAATACATTCTTGTTGGATATAGATTCGACGTTGCTAGCGTCTCTGTATTTTCGAACAAGATATTGTGTTTTCCATCGGACAGTGCATTTTCAGCGACTGCTGATTTCTTGGTCTGTCCCAATCGGCAACTCCGCTTGTGCTCAACTAGGCTGGTACCAATGCTTCTTTTCGTCTGACCTGACTCTGTTCACTTTGTTCACGCAAACCACGCAAAAATCTTTCAAGAGGTGAAAAGGCCGCCATAAGAAGTCTCAATGCTGACGAAAATATAATTATTCTGCCTGCTGACAAAGGAAATGCAACAGTGGTCTTAAACACTTCTGACTACAAAAGCAAACTCAATAACCTTCTCAGTCAAAAAACGTACAGAAGAAATTTTGTAGATCAGAAGCATTACCGGCGAAGCTCTATGAATTATCGAAAGAGTACCACTGTACTACTGAGACCGATATCAAGTGCCATAAGATCACCAACCTACAACCTCGTGTCAAACATTTGTTGGATATGCTGCAGAAACATGTTGGTAAGACTGAGACGTACGTCTGAAAGAGAATCACTTCATCAAACATTTGAAAGGCATCACCTTGATCACCTTGGAGCCTAACGACATTCCAGTCAGCTTCGATATTGTATCCTTCTGTAGAGTAGGGAGGGTGAGTGTAAGCCCACGCACTTAGGCCACATGTGACCCATTGTACATCATCCCGAGGAGTTGTCCTCCTAGGTCATCGTCCATCCTGTCCTTTCCAGGAAGGTGGACAGGTCGCTGGGAGACATCTCCTTTATATCAGCAGGTGTAGGCCAAGACTTGCCGAACACACACTCTCTTATTGATGATAACTCCGGGCACTCGCACAGGACATGCCTGACAGTCTCATCTCCTGTTCACACATCCTGCATAGAGGTGTGTCTACTAGCTCCATATTATGGACGTGTTTCCTTAGTTGACAATGGCCAGTCAGAAATCCTACTGTAAGGCGTAGATTTTTCCTGGTCATCGCCAGATTCTTCGGCGCCAGCTTCCCAGGGTCGCCCAAGGTGATCCTATGTATCCTTATCCACAACTGTACCACTCGAGGAATCCCTCAGCTACATAGAGGAGATCTTTCCAGAAGATATCAATTTATTTCGATATTCACTAACAACCCATTTTCAATAGAATAAAACATTTTTCGTGCAACTGTCAATAAAAGTGACTATTCAATGGTTGTGAAGAGTACTAAAAGATGATGTTTACAAAGTAGCGTGTTAAAAATAATATTTTTAACACTAGTGTTAAAAAAAATCAAAAACAAAATTAGAACAACTGCTGATATTGATACATTACAATGTTGAACAGCCTTGTAATATATTTGAACTACCTGAGTTGAAAATTTCATGGGCATTAATATTTAATTGGACGATGCTGTAACGCTGAAGCCAGCTGTTGGGGTTATTCTTTCAGCAATAGCCTTTTTATAAGAAATAGATTGATCGATGTAACCTTCAGCTACTGTTGTGTAATTTTTTTTATCAAAAGGTACACTTGCACGGAGCTCTTAGTCAGGAAGCTTCTTTGGGTCGTGAGTAGGAGGAAACTAAAAAATTTGATGTTGAATCGGGCGCCACCGGATTTAAAACAGTAGTATTTCAGAATTTTGCCAACCACGGAAAACAAAATTCATATTATATGACGTAAAAAAA
>NW_019293840.1:0-29012 GCF_000500325.1 Leptinotarsa decemlineata
AATAGAATATTCGAATTACTCTAAATCATTCTCGCTATCAATTAGACAAAATATTACTTGAATTCAATTCTTCTTTGAATTGAAATAACTAATGGATGTGATTGTTTCAATGAAATATTTGTTTGATACAATGAACATATGCTTGAAGAAATAGTTAGCAGTCAAGAATTCTTTTTACTTGCATCAACAAATTATTTTGTCGTACATATATGACACTTTTATTTCTTTGAATGAAGTGAATTTTATTTCATTCAACAAATCTTTTTTTTCCGTGCATATGCACAGTGATGCAGTACTATTGTCTTTTCCAGCAAAAATTAGTAACAATTATGTCTTTTTTACATATTTTTTTTAACATTGGGTTCATTCATTACAGTTTTGCAGATAATATGGCCATAATATATACTGATGATAATTGGGAAAAATTGAAAATGAAAGTTGAAACCCAAATTAATGTATTGAAAGACTGGTTTGATCATGATTACTCACAATCAATTTTGAAAAAACAAAATTTCTACCCTTTGCAAGTTACGAAAATCAACTACCCAACTATAATGAATTAAAAATAAATAACCACGGAAAAAAAATAGAAGTCCTAAGAACAGAAATACCTGGGAGTCAAAATTGATTCACATCTCAGATGGAATGAACATATTAGAGAAATAACTGAATCATTGAGATGTTTATTGTATAAATTCAAGTACTTGAGATCTGTTCTCCATATCAATCACCTCAAAATAATATACTACGCATTGGTACAATCTAGGCTCCAATATGCCATACTCAGTTGGGGTGGCATATTAGAACATCCACCTGAAAAAAGCTGAGGTATTACAAAAAAAATAATTAAAATTATGTACAATAGAAAGAATGACTCCCCTCCAATTATATTTTTAGAGATTCAAAGCTACTTGATGTACGACAGTTATATATGTATAATATAATATTGTATATCTTCAAAAATAAAACATCTCTCCAGCAAATCGGTCATGATTATAATACTCGCACTAAAACAAAAGGTGATGTACAGTTAAACGGAACAAAAAAGTCAATTGGGCAACACTCTTACAAATACCACATTGCAAAATATTTTGATTACTTACTCAATCTGTACAAAACATACATTCATAAAATAAATAATATTAATCTGATGAAAACCATCTTCAAAAAGTATGTATATGATACTAATAGAGATATTGTTCATGATATACTCATGAATAAATAAATAATCCTCGTTTGTACTTTAAAATGAAATATCTACGTTGTCATTGTTCGTTCATACTCGTTTACTGCTAAACGTATTTTCCTTTATATATATAGCATACCTTTCTTTTTAAAAAATTAATCATTCATTTGTGTCCTTTAGTCTTAGTTTAATATTAAATTTTTGTCATCGCCTTGTTTAAATGTAAAATCAATTCTGCACATCATTTATGCATTACGCAACTAAAGAAGTCCCACGCACAACGTCGGTTTTAGTGGATTTCTCCATGTTTGTTTGTATTGCTTTGTTTACATGTTTACTATCTTGTGCTGGTGTATGATTATATATTAACATCATATTCTCTCGCATATATAACGTGTGTTGACTTTAGAGTGTAGTATCGACATGTTTTGTGACCTGCCATAAATGTAACTGTATATAACTTGAAGAATAAAACTTTTAATCACTTTTCTAATGGACGCTTAAAAAATTACAATTCAATTGACTGATTCCGGGCAATGGTTGCGTGCCTGAATTATTGTCTCAATACGTGGTATTGAATGAAGATAAATAACTTACCCAACAACATTTCCTTAATTTCCATCATCGAAATTAATTTGCTCCCGAGCACAGAACTGAAAACACGATAATTTCGTTTGTTCACCAATCCTTAACGAGCTTTTGATATGTTTGTCAATACAGTACTCAATAAAGTTTCGGTTTGTTCGAACAAACCGAGTATACATTACAAGGCTTTCGTTAAATACCCAAGTTCGAGACCGGGCTAAAAATAAAATATTTAAAAGGCACTTAGAATCAGCGTTGATACATGCAATAAGATGCACGGGATGAGATATTTTTGTTCGCATTATCTAGCGATGATTTATGATAGCGATGACACATTCACAATCCGTAACCACTTTACTAAGAAATTGAAAGCCGTATTACCGTTCGGGTTGATTAATTTGACCTATAAAAAATCAGTTCGTAAATACAGACGCCGATGATGTGTTTGATTTAGAGGGTGAGAAAAGGTTCGGCTTCAGGCGATGTTTTTTCAAACACAAATAAGTATACAACTGGTATTTTCACGAGTTGAAAATGGTAGAGATAGTGATCGGAAAAATAAGTGCGATGCACGAAATTTGCCAGAAAGTTTTGGAAGAATTCTGTAGATTCAGATTTGAAAAGACATTCAGATCAGTAGACAGATCAGAATTATTGTGGAAATTGGATAAACACGAAATAGCGGAATTGACATAGGTGTTCCACTTGGAAGTGTACTGGGGCCCTTCATTTTTCGATCTTTGACAAAACGCAAATTATGTTTTGCAAATGAATCTATGATTCATGCAATGGTTGTTGATTGTGGTTCTTCCAGAAATTAGTCTGGAAGAGATGAAAATTTATTTATAGAATCAATGATAGAACAAAAAATTCAAAGAGCTCTGGGTTGCAATCGTATAGATGATGTCTGCAAAAAATAATAAATGCAATGGGTGTTCCAGGTGGAATTATTAAAAGTTGAGTGCAATATACATCTTGCTTATACATTCTTAACTTTCTTCCATTCTCAATTCCCGGTATCAATTAGAAATGTGGACCCGGAAACAAACGAAACAAAAATTAAAAAATTGGCAACTTCAATAAAATAAGCAGTTACTGAGAATTAACACAATGTCAAAACAGTCGAAGGAAGCAAATTACGGACCTATATTTTCAGTTAATTCTACAAAATAGACCTATCATGGAGCTATCATTCTACATTTTTTACTTTCTTACATTGTTACTTCGTATAATGCGAACTCAAAGAATGAATTATAAAGAGTATGATGAAAACGATGGAAAAAGCAACACAAGAAGCTAGAGAACAAATACACATAATTCTGAAACAGACAATTTCATGAAGAATTAACAAAACATCACAATATTCACCCGAAGCAAATTATGGACCTACCTTTCCATTTAATTCTACAAATTAGGAGGAATTAATGGAAGGCACGCAAACATTTCACGAAACGCGACCAATCATTCAATTGAATCATCATTACAAGAATTACCCTTTTAACAATGAAGATACGGAATCAGAAGCTTTTACAAATTAAATTCGTATAATTTATTTTGCTCATTAACTTATCAGAGCTCCTCCTATTTATTTCAGATTAATATCAATCCGCCGTATCATATGACTCGACAAGATTACATTCAACGTTCGTACAGTTGGTGCAACGAAAGAATACACATGCGTCATCGATTTGTGAAAATGGTTGTTAAAGTGGACAGAATAATGAAAACGCCGTCGTCAGCAGAACTATATAGGGTGGGCCATGGGAAACTTGACATGGAGGTTTTGGGTACTAATCTTGCAAATCCTAAAAACGCTCAGACAGGTCGATTTTCATTGGGGGGGACAGTTTCTCCCCATTCACATCGTCGTCACTTTAACCCAGGAGCAGAGGGGTGAACAACCCTTGGAATTTTAATGGGGAACTGGGAGCGACTCGCACATCGTTTGAAATATCTTGGAATTCTCTGAACAACGGTGTACATTTTTTTTTTAATTTGGACGAACCATATTAAATTTAGAGTTGAAGTTACTTACTTTATTCTCATGTTACCATATGCTCAAAATGGGCACCTCCGGCTTCTATGCAATAATAGAGATTCTGCTGGAACGTTTTCGAACATTATGGAGCATTTCTGGAGTGATTTGGCGCGACATTCATTTGTGATTCGTTGTCGTGAATTTTCGAGTGATGCAGGAGGAGTACAGTGAATTTTGCTTTTCAAATGACCCCACAGAAAGAAATCTAACGGCGAAAGGTCTGGTAATTGTGGTGGTCATTCGATAGTGCCTCGCCTCCCAATCCAGTGATCCGGAAAAGTCTGATCTAAATATCGCCAAACAGGCAGAGCATAGTGCGGAGGAGCCCCATCTTGTTAAAATATTAACAGATCCTCCCGATAATTGTGGTCGTTTTCAATAATATCAGTGAGAAGGGGGTTAATAGTATCTTCCAGAAGCTCCAGATACATTTGTCCTTCTAAAAACAATGGGCCAACTATACGGTCACCAAAAATTCCAGCCCGTACATTTAGTTTTTGTGGACGTTGTGAAAAAGGAAGCCGCATGAAAGTATTTGTTTTATTGCTTATTATTCCAATGATGACGCATGTGTAATATTTCGTTGCCGCAAGTGTACTTACTTTCAACGTCTGCATGAAATGTTGAGCGAGATCGTACCGATATGAAATGAATCAATTATTCTACTCGATCGTTGGTACATCCACTTTTCCACTTGTGTGGTCTTCATTACGATGCCAAATGAAGAGACATCTTCCGACTAAAAGGATAAAACGGGTTCGGCATTTGTAATTTAAATCGGCAATCATTTTACACATCATCATGGTGTTTCCAATCGCTCGATTGGTTTGCAGCGTACTTCGCCATTATTACTGAAACAAGTTTTTGACTACCTCGTAATTTCTTCTTTACCCATCCTCGGGTACTTTAATGACCATTTTCAGGTCTTTTGTTGTTCCTTCGAGACTGGATATCTCCGTTGTGATTTTTAACAAAACGCGTTGGAAGTAGTATAAAACTGTTGGAAATCACTATGGCAAGTTGTTACTTCACAGTTGAATTTGGAAAAACCTTGTTTGAAGTCTTATTCAGTTTTAGTGTTTCAATAGAATGTGGAACAATAAAAATCACATCAGTTTTTTGGGAAACAAATAAGTACCAACAAATGTTGTTATTATTATTTTTCAAGTTACGGACACCAATAAAGATATAGATAAAGGGAGAAAATGGGAATCTGGTTCAGCAAAAAGAGAAAAAATAGCCACAGTATCAGTAACTTTGACTGGGGTTTTAATTACGACAACCTAAATATGATTTTGTTAAATTACTTTTTACTTATGATGCACTGTTTGGAACCTTTGGTGTAGTAATGAATATTACTGGAGTTTTTTCCCAACACCAAATCGTTATTTTTAACACCTCGACACGTGTTTCGATCACCAAGTGATCATCTCCAAAGAGGAAGATTAAAACTGAATCTGAATTAATCTTCCTCTTTGAAGATGATCAATTGATGATCGAAACACGTGTCGATGTGTTAAAAATAACGATTTAGTGTTGGGAAAAAACTCCAGTAATATAAGTTACTTTTTAGTCAAGTTATTTTTTTAATTTTGTTTTTCAATGTTTCAAAACAGTACATAAGTGAAAATTTCGGTGAGTGTTTCTTAACGAATAAAACATTGTTTAATTTAGAGTGTTTCTTTAATTTTATGAACCCTTCTTGTTTGTATTCCAAACTGTCGTTATGGAACAGATACCATACAGGAACGCTCAAGTATTGGTACAAAATGGGACGCATGGGACGCCATCATTCACAACGATGTACTTCGAAGTTTCGGGACAAAACACTTGTTTCATCACCTCATTAGCACCGGTTTGGATAGTACGAAGTGTACAATTTTTTTCAAAACTTTACGACTTCATGACACCAGAAGAGACAACTCAGCTGTACTGTACAATACATATTCCGGTTAGATGAATTAATCCCAACATTAGGAATTTCATTTGAATTCAAAAGGAGATAGTTTAAGGAAAAATTTGTTTTTGGCTTTATACTTCTCCTAAAAATATTCCCCTTCCAATTTGAACTTCAATAATTTTCAAAAAATCAACAACTTAATTATATTATTCTTCGAACGGGGATAATCTTAGCGACTGAGAAATATACGGTAAAAAATATTAACAGGGTCTCTCAATCAAAAAATCAAACTCTGCTTTACTTTGCCAAGCTTTCGCTTCCAATGGGAAGCTTCTTCAGGGCCTATAATTTAATGAGTTGTGAATATTTTCGCCATTGAATAACATTACAAATCATACTTACAGTAAAAATGAGCGAAAAACAATAAATTGAACATATAAATTGACGAAAAAGTTATACATGTATAGGATTTTTTGTGGGTTTGACAAATGCCATACCTTCACATAAATGTCATTTTACAATGGGTATGATGATTTCATAATTTTTGACTCTAAAGAAAGAGAGTTATTGATTGATACAATTTTCATTATTATTATGTTTTTGATGTATTTCCAGTAAGTTACTGTATATACTGCTGAGATTATCAATGCCAGTTCTCTTATTCATACAATCAGAAGGCTTATTAATTTCAACCATTTCAAGAAAAAGGCGTTTGGAAATATTTTTTTCTGTATGTAAAACTTTGATATTAGAGTAATTTGGTTTTTGTCCTGTTTCTATAGAGTGTTGTGCTAATGCACATGATTTCTTATTAAGCTTTATATCACTTTTATGTGAAGTTACTCAATCATTAAGAATTCTAGATGTTGTTTCAATATAATTCAAGTTACAATTGTTACAAGGAATGTTATAAATCACATTTGACTTTTTTGTAGTATCCATTTTATCTTTCAATTTAGTATTCAAATTCTTTTCAGTTTTAATATTTTTTGGCATATAAATATCATAATTTTGAGTATGCCAGGGAGTAAGAAAAACTCTTTGGTATGTTACGTCAAGCTTTCGGAAATGTCTATTTCCTTCTTCAGGACTTACTAAAAAATTGTAAACAAATCAACAACACAGTTACAATTCCATAGACTGGATGAGATTACGTACTATCGTGAGTTTAAGAAGCTAGTTCTTTCATAACAATCAGAACTTGTCGGTCATCTTATACAGAACAAACAGTATAAATGTAAATTGAAATCTAAAATAATTGAATTGGCAAGGATATAACAATACAAATAAGACACAATATCGCAAAAAACGTCAATTGTGCCAAATTTGAGCATATCAAACTGCACAAAACTGCAAATTATTTCATCAATATAAAATGCAGAAATATATTCGAATCCTCTCTCCAGTCTCATCTGACATATTTTTGTTAATATTGAGATGCAATTATAGGAGTTTTAAAACATCCAACTGAAAGAAGGAGTATTAACTAGGTATTACTGAGTTTTATTATTTTCCGGTGTATTACTGTGGGTTTCAATTCCCTATAAAATTTAAATTTGTTTCTTCCCTCTAGATTTGGGATCCAAATATGTAATTTCACTCGAGAAATATTTTAATTCACTGAAATAACAGTTTATTGTGAGCTTTTCATTGAACATTGATAATATATATTATCAAAAGTATCTAATAGCATTATTTAATAAAATGAAAGTATAACACCAACACCTTCACCAATATATAGAAGGTTGACCGTTTTAAGAATTTTAATACATTTGTCAGTTGAACACACATATCTTGGAAAATAAATCAAACACGTTCAATACTGAATGGAATATACAGGGTCATATACATTAGTGGAACGATCTACATATGTCATAATGAGATTAATATAAAAAATATTTCCATAAATAACAATTTTGTAATGAATGACCAGATAGACGAAGACATGGAAATATCAGTAAAAGAAATACCTGAAAGAAAAGGTCTATTGCGATGACATTTCGTGCTGTCATGGAATTCTGTATGCTTTTCACGTGCAATTGTTTATAAATCTAAAAGTCTATACATTTTTGGAATTTTTGTATTAATCAAAATGTGCATTTGTTTTAAGGATTATTTAGAAAACGACAAAGAAGCAAGAAGAGAAAATGTATGAAACATTTTTCCTGATTTAGACATTATGAATTGCGAATTCATCTTGCAATCCCAATTTTAAAATTCACTGAATTTGATATAATATACTTCAATAAAAATTACTTGCATCAAAAACTAATTCATCATTTATAATACACTTTTTCAGAAATGATGGATATCCTCGTCATTATTTCATAGATATGACCACTACCAAACAATTTATGAATGAAAAGTTTCAATAGCATCCATATTAATCACAATATTCGAACGGAAAAATGTTAATATCATATAAAATTATTCAATCAGAAATAAAAAAATTCACCTCATCTCCATAAAAAGATGGGATATTCATATCAGCCAGGGTTTATAAAATGTTTTGATTATTTTATATTCCTTGGTGAACTCTGTGTAATATATAAACCTACTTACGCATGACAGATGCATCTTGAAGGATTCTAATAATAGTTGGCTAGATTTCCTGATACGAACCCTATTGAATTTTTTTCTTAAGAACTGTTTCTATCAAGAGAAAGATTTTTACGTGCCAAAAACGCTCTAGAGAAACTAATCCTACTTATTTTTCTTAAATAACTAGAAAGAGGCAAAACAACTAATTTCTCACAACTAGTTTTGAATTTATCGCCACATTTTTTTGCATAATCATCAGGTGAGAAGACATTAGCTGACTCCCATGTGAATTGCTAATAGTGGTGATTTAATGATAAACTGTTTTGCATTTCATCTCAGCCAGTATTAGATGTAAAATCGTTGTGTATGTGTGTGTGATTATGAAACTTGTATATATTAATTTACTGAAATCATGCATGCCAGAGAATTAAAATAGCATGTCTAGCTAATCATTATATTCACATCGAGATGTGAATTAAATGTTCACCGTTAAAGTCAACTACTGTATAATTGAGGCATTTGAATTAAGTTGCAATAAAATATAAATTAACAAAATGAGTTTATGATGAAAAACAGACAGTCCATAACAATGGAAAGATATAAAAAAACTCATCAACTTCTTTTTACAAGTGTTCATTCAAAAAGATAAAATCTGCATAGTTGCCACGCATACATGTAGGTTCCTAATATACCCATAAACGCCAACTTGGGAGTCACAAATTGAACATGTTATTATTATATTTATCATTTTTGAACTTCACTTCCATATAGAAATTTACCTTTGAAATTTACTCATACTCACAAAATATGTTTCATACAAAATCTCCAAACAACACATATATAGGAGGCGTCCAAAAGATCTTATATGATTTTTGCACATATGTATATCGCCTAATTTTTAATAAATCCCACCTTTTTTGAGTATATTATTGTTTATCTTGCATCTATTTTGGCGTGTTGCAAGTATATGTTTTTGTACCTACATAATGTTGTTAAACAAATTCCTATCCATCTATCTATAAATCAGTCGTTTAACCCTAATATACCTATCTCTGTTTTTTAGAAATGAATTATTTTGAGTTCTTTGGGTCTATACAAGATTTGATATAAAATTAAATGCTTATTGTGAGTTTCATCTCTTTCTGAACAAATTTTTCTATTATAATGAAAAACACGGACCCTACTGGGTGTCAGAAAAACATTTTCACAACAGAAATTTCATTTGTGCTCAATAAATACCTTAAGGATTAATTACTATTAGACAGTGATCCAGTTTTCACCAACATTCTTCATGATGTTTTAATTTTCATCTAAATATATCTTGAAGTTTATTATTTTTAGATAATACATGATTAGTCAACAGTTCTCAAAACTAATGAAATGGAAGTTTTGATAAATATAAAATTCAATAACCTGTTTTCTCATCGTTGACAGAGAATTCAATATTAGAAAACAATTGGCAATTTTCACTACAAATATTCCAAAAATTTACTCACGTAAAGTGAAATTGAAGTATAGGCCAAAAGGAGACCTTGAGGGACAACTAATGAAAGTTTCAGCTCTGATCACAGTTCCGAACAGAAACATATCACTGTAGATTGGTCAAGTAGGTGTATATAATATAGAAATACCTACATATTTTGGGAAATTATCGTCTACAGACGTACTGATGGACTAATATAGTTTTATACGTTCAGATATTGTCATACCTATAGGCTTTTAGATGAGATCAAGAATATAAATGGGCAATATATTTTCATGCACAACAATGCTTTTCTTCATATAATATTACAGAGGTGTTGAAAAATGTCGAGAGATTGATCGGTTATATTTGGCCTGCTATATCTCCAGACATTATTCCATGACATATTTGATATGTGAATTGGAAATTCACATGTGAATGTACGGTATTCTACGCCAATTTTTATGTTTTTGATTTGTGAATACAGGCACACGTAAAAATCTTATATTTTATGAATACAGTGGTATCGAAAATGAATGAATATGAAAAATTAAAATGAAATCTGTAAATTTCCAATAATTCAATTATTGATACATTGAAAATAATGTGACAATTCTTTAAACAATGAAAAATTGAAAATATATATACATACGAGTGAATACTCTGATAACTTTTGTCAATGAGAAAACAAAACAGTCAGAACATGAAAACAGGTTTAGTGCTCAAGTGGGTAAGTAGGTAGGTTTCTTTTTTTATCTTTGATTAAAAAATGGAAAATTACCATTTTTCAATTTTTTTGAGGGTATTTTCTGAAGCCTCTAAGAATAGTTCCAGAAACAAAAAAAAAATCATGATTTAATTTCGAAAATTACCAAGGTTTTCAAGTCCTAAACCTCCAACTTCGAGAAAAAATTCAATCAACAAAAGCATAATTCCTTAAGGAAAATTATGATGATTTGTTTTGCTAGTTGCTTAGTTTATTCAACTATACAGGGTGTAACAAAAGTACGTTAAAATATTCAGGTGACGTATTCCTGAGACAATTTTAAGAAAAAAGTCTGTGTCCGGAAATGCTTCGTTTCGGAGATACAGGGTCGTGAAATTGATTTTTTGTTCGTTTTTTGAAAATAACTTTCGCAAAAAAGTCATTCGCAAAGTCATGACAAAAACCAACCATGTTTTGAAAAATTTCAGCGTACGCAGCGCCCTCTAGATTTTACATGAAAATCAGTCCGAAATTATGATTTCTCGCGTCAAAAAACCATGAGTCCATGAAAGAAAATTTTGGTACTTTACCTGAACTTGGTCTATCAGAGTATCGAGTGCAATAAACCCAAGCTGGCCAAAGTTGTGGAACGCCCCCATCTTCATCCTTCTTCACCTCTTCCACGCTGGGCAACTTCTTCACCGGACTCTGCGACCTCGGAATCGGCTCCGGTATCCTTTTTACCGTGCTCCCGATCTGCGAAACGGCCTGACAGAGACTCCCGAGGGGGGCCATCGACAGAGGCTTCAAGTCTTTGATCTTTTCGCATTTTTCGTAAGGTTTGAAGCTGATTTTCGGCACTGTCCTAGTCCTCTGAACTGCAGTCCTGCCAAAATCGGGCTTCAGTATATTGTTTATCGAATACTTGAGAGTTTGAATCGTGGGCTCGTTTCTGTCGGAGGATCTAGAAGAAACGCTGTCGGATGGAGAGGCAGACCGAAAACTCGCAGGACTCTGCCTTTCGCATTCGCTTTTAGGGCTAGGTAAGGCGAAAGAAGTTATTCTGAAGAAAGACCTTTCCTGCTCCACCTTAGGAAGGACGTAGTGCGTCGGTGAAGTGGAAGGCGAAGACACGAAACTCCTGGAGTTGTCCTCGTGATGTATAGTCGTGCAAGTGTACGAAGAGGTCCTGGTGGATTCAGGGGAGTTCGGCGAGTTCATGTTTCTGTCTGTGCTCGCCGCAGCACTGGGGCTCGACCGATCTTCCAGAGCCATCGAGATAAAGTTGTAATTCATCAAGACGTCAGCCAGTCAGTTCGAGCACCGCACACACACTTCTCAGAACTCTCACAGAAATCTAGTACTCACTACTAAAACGGCGCTGTCAAACTGAGTGAGATTTCAAAATAGTCATCTTTATCACGGTGGCATAACCCTGGCCACGCCTACGAAAGCATGCGCTTCATCTCGGTCGCTATCGCCCTCTTTGTCTGGCTCGTACCTAGCCGTCTATCCCTCCTTGTTCTCATCGTACGACCTCTGCCCCTCGATTACGCATTCCTCCATTAAATATACAAAGTTATACTACTACAATTTCAATATCCACAACATCACTCATTGATTTCGAGAAACAAAACAATCCTCTCAGCGTTTCTATTCCTAATATGCAAATTCAATTCTATCTTTCAATTTTACAAAATTTCCCATGAGCATTATTGATTTTGGACTCTCTCCGTCCTTTTTCAACTCGCCGTGTTTGGACCGAGCTTTCACTCTATGAAACATCTCACTCAAAGCGATGCGACTGCCAATGGTAAATGGGCGGGGCCGTATCTATCCTGCTGGTTGGCCTGGTAACGGTGGAGAGGGTAAAATACGCAGATTGAGATGTAAGGCTGTTAGTTTTTGCCGATATGAGGCGGAGCTAACGAATGTAAACGTGATAATTCAATATGATACATAAGTAGTATTGATTAATAAGCGGTTTCCGATAATGGTCTTCTATCAATCTGGGTATTAATTGACAATTTTCTTGACATCACTACGTTTATTGAATAGTTGATGAGTAGTATTACCGCGACTTGGCAATTATACTGGCGATTCCGATATCATTAATATATTTACCACCAAGCACAAAATGAAGTAGGTCGATGTTGACACTTGCATAATCACTTCAACTATTTTGATACCTACCCTGATATTTGAATACAGCATTCACCTAGGGTGTTACTCAATTTCAGATTCAGATTTCTCCTCCGGGGGAGAAACAAATTTTAAAGCATTTTGGTTGATGTGATTTTTTCTGAATGTGACCGTTTGGAGTTTCACTTCAATTTTATAATATAAGTATCTACTTATACATCTTGAATTTTCATTTCTGAATAAGTGTTCCACTTCATGTAGGTATAGGCACAATTTTTGTCAATACTCGAACCCTTCAATAATTGGCATCATCAATATAGTTATTCTTTTCAAGAATCATCTTTGAGTTCGGAGGAATTGAAAATCATCCTGATGTTGGGAATTTAACAATTATTATAGATAGTGATAGGTATTCAAAACAGTTCTTGTCCGTTTCTTAGCTGAAGACGTATAATATTCACGCTATATAGATATAGGTAGGTAGGTATACCTACAGCCTGTTTTTTCAGCTGATCATCCCGCTATTGCTATTTCGTCTACAAAAAATCTGTTGAACAAAACTTGGACTATTTATCGTTGGAAACTTATTACCACAATCATTGTGTATCATATAACGATACGTAATTTTTTTTGCAGTACAGAAAGTGTGAAAGTCACAATTTATTTACTAAAATTTCACAGTAAAAAGATTTGTAATTCAAAATTACAGCACAAATAAGGTTATTATAAATGATATATTGTGGACATTTTCAGTAAGAATATATCTGTAATTTTCCGGTTCCCTTCATATAATTGTACATTACTCGAAATTGAGTATTTTCTCAATTTGAGTATTAATACAATATAGGAACTGTATCTTTACCATGCGAAATCGCGAATTCCTCTGTAGATTTCCATTATATATGTATAGGGTAGGCATATGTAAAAATACATTGTAATATCAGAGTGTGAAATTACAAGGTATTATTACATTTTTGTTGAAAAGCTTCAAGGTATTTCGTGGTTATTACCTAATAAAATCCAAAACTATTACAAAAATAGTTTTCACAACAGAGAATTAACATAAAATAAATTTTTCAAATAAACGAACAAAAATTAATATTTAATAAACTAAATAATATGAGGAACAATAAAAACTCACACAATAATGTTCCAAAGATTAAATACTAATATGCAGGAAAACTGAAAATGTATTCGAGGAAAGAACCAGTTTTTTAATTTGTTGACACATCTAATAAGAATTCGGCTCTAAAAATTGTAACTAACATACTAGTGAATGGGTTTAACTATAAAAATAAATTTTCAAGATTGTCAACAAAAGGTTATGCGATTCTACTGTTGCTTTTCAGTAGACGTAGTTTCTAGATACTCACTTGTCTTGGAATGAATAATTATTAAATTTTACCATATAATTCAAAACTTTCTTCTTTGTCTGAGTAACCTTTCCTCTACTCTTGGAACCAGCATCAGGATGAATTTTGAGATACATCCTATGAAGAAATTCTAAGTTTTGATGGATATTTCATATAAAGAATAAAATATAATGAAAACTCAACTTTTGGAGCTTCCGTATCCTTGTAAATCGATGTTCTCTCTTCCCACAAAAACTAAGATGATTTCATTTTCTTGTGCATTATCTTAAATGAAAGAATAAATAGGTTTTCTCATATATGAAATATATGAAAAATAGTGATAAAGCATCTGGAGCCGCGATGATTTCCTATTATTATTTGAATGCAGACCTATACAGGGTGTACTATACACAAGGTGTTGTTTCCCTACTATGGTACGAAACTTTAGAGGGTGATTTGTTAGGTCGTTTTAACAAAAAAGTTCCTTCGAACATACCTATGTCCGGAGTTGCTTCGTTTCTGATATACAGGGCGTTGAATTTTAAAAAAAAACGGTATTCATAAAATATCATGAATATCCTGACTGATTTGGTTGAAATTTGCTACAGTTATTTCAAGTAATAAGGCGCTCATTTAGCGCAAAGTAGAATGGAATCATTATGTCCAGTGGCGTCTCAGTGGGCACCACAACCAACAATATTGAGGAAAAAAAGGAACGCCACTGACTTTTTTGTAGTTTTTTTGGTTGAGCAACTGAAAACAACTATTTCGTCGCTTGTATTTTCTTCATATCAAACTTCGTTTCCGAGAAAAAAAACACTTCTAAAATCTATCCATGGACAACATAAAATAAAAACCAAAAGTCAATGATGAACAATTTCGACCTTGAAGTAAGTCAGCAAAATGTCCATCTTCTGAAGAAATACACGACTGCAATTTATTTGTCATTGATTGTCTGACACATTCAAAAATACCTGGAGTATTCCTTATGACATTGCAATTGTCAATTATTCGATACCCCAAGTCATTCACATCTAGTACAGAAGTTCTATAAGATGAACCCATAAAAAAATCTAGAGGATTCATATCAGAACTGCGAACTGGCCAATTTTGAGGTCCTGCACGTCCAATCCAACGATTAGAGTAGGTGATGTCGTGCATAAATCACATGTTGCCTCTTACAAGTACCGGCACTTCTTCCAACAAAATGGGTAAATGATCTCGCAAAAAGTCCGTGTAGGATTCACCTGTTAATCTTGGTAGAAAAAATGGGCCAATGGGCGAAAATTGTTACTGTTAATGAGTTTCTCTAATAACGTGGGGATTTTAGTCGGTCCAAAATGGTCATTGATATAAAGTTCATAATAGCATCTCGTGAAAAATTTGCTTTGTCCGAAAATCAAATATTTAAAAAAAATCATTATTAATATTTATATATCACTTTTATAAAAACCCCCAGTTTCACATAATCTTGCATGTAGCGTTCTTAATGTTTTACTATATGGAATGGGGAATGTTCCTTCTGACGAAAATCAAGCAGTTTTCATAAAAGAGCTCTAAAACAACGCATTTTGAACTTATCATTTCAACCTTCTTCTTTAAAAAAAATTTTAAATACTTAAAAAAGAGAAATGAAATTATGCATTCAACATTTAATGGGATTCGTTTCTATTTCACCATTTGGCAACATCGGTTATAGCTAATAAAGGACAATGAATCTGTTACCTGTATGAGACAAAGATGACATACTTCAGAGGCGCGCTGTTCTGTTTACTTATGTTCCGAGACATTCTGTGACATAAAACATTTTTTATACCTAACCTATCTTCCTCTATATAAATAAATAACAAAACAACTGTTTTTATGTGGCTTGTGGAGGTGGCATTAAAGTATAACTTATATTTTGCATTAATTGTTGATTTATAAAAATAATTTTCCTTTTTTAAAGTTGAATATCTAGGTACGTATATATTATTTCAACTTGATATACGCGCTGTCGCCAATATGTGAATTAGAAAAAAATCCCTTGAAAAATTAAAACCCAACATTTGAAACATCAATTTGAATACTTTTCGAAGTGAATTTGAAAAACTCATGAATTAAACTCAACTTTATTTTGTTCAGAGTTGCATTTGCTGTAATAACCCAAATTGAGGAACATTTGCGTGAAATATGAAAAAATACCGATTTTCGAAATTTCGAGCAATATCTGCTTTTGGAAAAAATGTCAAATTGGACAGGGAAGAAAAATCACTTGATCGGTCATATGCATGTCATTTGGCATCATTTTTAAAGCACAACCTAATGGAGATATCAAAAGTTGCTTGTAGAGATGAACAAAAAAAATCCCATTTGATGCGGACTTTATGTGAGACACTGTATATCGTTCAAAATTATGGTTCCTTTTCTGCATTGTTTTCCTGGTTTCGATACAACATCATGGTAAATTCATTATTGAACGATGAAAATTCATCAGATTTTTCATAAAAAAAAGATGTGAACAAAGAATATACTTATAAAAAATAGATTACAATTAATGAAATGTATTTATAAATGTAAAAATGACAATATAACTCATCTATTGGCAAAAATCAAATTTGTTTGAAGGTGGTTGACAATGTTTCGTGGTGCATTTCATTAGTTCCGACTTCCATTGTCTAATATGATATAAATTGATTTGAATTCTCTGAAAGAATCTGTGAAAAATTAAAAACATTAGCTGAAAAAAAACCACTACATCAAGCAAAAAAATTATAATTGCTTTTTTTTTCAGCAAATCTTTTAAATTTTTGTAGATTTTTTCAGGGATTTCAAATCAATTTATATCATATTAGACAATGGAAAGTAGCTTCCTTAGGCGTGTTCATACTTGCAAAACTTCAACACATATTTCGCTATGCAATAGCTTCCTCAGCCGTGCTCATACTATGGACAATAGCTTCCTCATGTGTTAAACCTCTTTCGCTATGCAATAGCTCTCTCAGGAGTGTTCATACTACGAAAAATAGCTTCCTTAGGCGTGTTCATACTTGCGAAACTTCACATATTTCGCTATACATTAGCTTCCTCAGGCGTGCTCATACTATGGTCAATAGCTTCCTCATGCGTTAAACCTGTTTCGCTATGCAATAGCTCTCTCAGGAGTGTTCATACTACAAAAAATAGCTTCCTCAGGCGTGTTCATACTATGGAGAATAGTTCCCTCAGACGTGTTCATACTTGCAAAACCTCAACACATATTTCGCTATACAATAGCTTCGTCAGGCGTGCTCATTCTATGTACAATAGCTTCCTCAGGCATAAAACGTGTTTCGCTATGCAATAGCTTTCTCAGGAGTGTTCATACTACGAAAAATAGCTTTCTCATGCGTGTTCCTACTTCCAAAACTGTAAAACTGTAGCACGTGTTTGTATGTTCATACTATGGAGAATAGCTTCCTCAGACGGGAAACGTGTTTCGGTATGCAATAACTTCCTCAGACGTGTTCATACTACGAAGAATAGCTTCCTCAGACATGTTCATACTACCAAAAATATCCATCTCAGGCGTGTTTATACTTGCAGAACTGTAACCCTTATTTTGTAATACAGTAGCTTCCTCAGGCGTATTCATACTATGGACAATAGTTCCCCCAGACGCATTCACACTTGCAAAACCTCAACAAATATTTTGCTATACAATGGCTTCCTCAGACGTGTTCATACTATGGAGAATAGCTTCCTCAGACGTAAAACGTGTTTCGCTATGCAATAGCTTTATGCGTGAGTGGCGACACCCATTGGTAGGCTATGAAGCAAGATACGTCGACCTGTCATATATTTAGAAGGTCAACACTCAATTTCAAATATGAAATGTCGAATATTATTTGTTGCGAGACTATCCCGAAGATTCTGACTGGATCACACGCGTTTCTGGTGTCCTTCCAAAAAACATCAAGGGGAGATGAATCGGGCGATCTCGCTGATCATTCAGCACCCTTTCCTCCAATATCCACCAAGACAGCTTCCACCCAAAAACTACAGTGCACTCATGACATAATGACGAGGACACACGCTTTGCTAAAATGTCGGATTTCATTTATGATAATTCGGACGCAAGATTGACGGCATTCTCCAAACAAGCCCCTTCGTTCAAATTTTCCATTAAGAAAGTTGATTTGATAATGTGATAAGTTAATTTTTGAGGATGTAGTGTATAGACCTTATTGAAGATCGTTTTAATTCTTATCATATCGATTGACAGTCCCATTGATACAAAATGACATACAGTCTGGAAAAATATTATTAAAAAGTTAGGTAGTTGGGATATTCGTAAGAATGACGGATAATTTTAACAAAACTGATCACCATGACCTTGTTTGACACCGTTTTTGAGATCTTGAATCGACTCAGCACTTCACTCACCTGGTATACTATTTTCTCTTGTACTTTACATTTCAGTATAAGCTGTCTGTTCCTCGAATGTAAAACACTTGTGCCAGCGTTGTGATATGTACTTTTTGGTACGTCCTTAAGCTCTCGCAGCGATTCGGTTTTCATCTTCTCAATCGACGCAAAACGTCGTCCTTTCGTGGGTCTTTTCAATCTTGGAAACAGAAAATAGTCGCAGAGGGTCAAATCTGGTGAATACGGTGACTGAGGCATGATTACGGTGTTGTTTTTGGCCAAAAAATTACGAACAAGCAATGACGAGTGAGCAGGTGCATTATTGTGATGCAAAAGCCAAGCATGGTTTTTTCACAATACTGGACTTTCCCTTTGTATTGCTTTTCGCAAGCGGCGCATAACTTCAAGATCCTTCTAACAGATAGTTAGAATAAAAGATATAAAAAACAGTGAAAGGACAATTGAATGTGGGGTCCCACAAGGAACGGTTTTGGGACCGGTAGTATTCTGTTTATATGTAAAGGGATTATTTTCAACAGTCCACTCCGGAGAAATATGGCTCGAAGTCAGAAGACAGGCAGAAAATGACCTAGAACTAGTAAAATATCGGTTTGATCATAAACAGCTATCATTGAACTTCAAGAAACCTACTCCTTACGATTCTGCAACAACAGACCCTCATTACCACAATATCAAACCTTAGTAATCCAAAATAACTTCCAAATATGCTCAGCTACAAATATAAAATCTTAAGATGGAATTTTCATATAAACTATCTAGTAAAAAAGTTTCCTATTTAAGTTCCGGCAACTCAAATACATCCTGGATCAGAAGGAGAAAAATAACATATATTCCAGTCTTGCGCAAAGCCACTTAATATATTGCATTGTTGGATGGGGAGTGTCCAAACCCCACTTGTGCCCACTGGAAGTTATCCAGAGAAAATTAATTAAACTGATGCTGAATAAACCACCAAGATACAACAGTGACGAATTATATAAAAAATCAGAAATATTCGATGTAAGGCAACTGTTTTTCAAAACCCTTGTATTACATCAAAAACTCACCACACCCAACCATACATATACTAAAAGACACAAAAACAAATTAATAGTACTCTTCGCATTTAAAACAATAGGACACAGATCTCATCAATTATTTTCACTCAATTGTTTATAACTTTTGTAATTTTCATCGTCGCGTTTTTGGACCTTTCCTTAAACTTTCTAGGCAAAAATAAGAATCGAATGACACCTTGGTCGTAATTTTTGGACAGGGCTGAAAAATGTTACAAAAAAAAGTACATGTGAACTAGACTAATATACACATGAAACAGGTACTCGAAAAATGTATTACTGGGCTTCATCGTAAAAACATTGAAAGAATAATTGAATACGGATTACATGTCATTATACACCCCAAATCCTTTTTATCCTCTGATTTTGATATGTATATATTTATTTTCCACGTGATCTATTCTAATGATTTTCATCTTATACACCATTTCAATGGCTCTGTCATCGCGAAAATGTAAATAATTATCTTTTGCTTTTGATTATACATCACAGGAAACTTATATGTTAAAATCACATCTTCTCGACCTTCTGTTAAAAGTTTGTATCACTTGTGTGAACATTTTTCTGACTCAGAGAACAATCATCGTATGGCAATGTCAACATTTCCAGAGTTTTTGAGCACTTTATTCTATTTTCACACAAAAGTTGGTGCACATTCTTGGTCCATTTTTTTCGATAGCAGAAAATCGCTGTAAACGCGAAACACTTCTAACTTTTATGCCCCTCATCAACAAAGTAAACGTGCTAAACAGCTGAAACTGTGAACATATGTTCGAGAGGAGTATACCAACATAAAACAATGAAACAATCGCTAATCGAATGTATATAGCTCGCGAAATTTGAACATTCACACATTCACCTTATTTTTTGAACTGTCCACGTATTCCACAACATTTGCAGAACTGAATTACAAAGAAAAACAACATTTAAAATTGGCACTTCTCCAAATGGAATCAACACCTAAATATCTAGAAAAACCCCCTTAGTATTTAGTTCACGGATAGAGTGTCTCCTCATTTACCAATTTCCCCCGTATCCAGCGTTTCCCCCGGTTTATATCCTGCAATCGATCTAAGTCTTTTCCCGACCGTTCACTTTGATTTTATTCACAAGTGATGTAGAAAATTGAATTTCTCACCCTCCGCGGGAAGGTGAGAGAATTTCATCCCTTTAATCAATCGATAGCAGTGTGCGGAGGGGGCGGCAAACGCTGTTTTTATAGCTTTCCTCGTGTTTGGTTTTGCGGAAGGATTTCGATAGTTTGAGGTTTGTTTCTAGGAGATCGTGATTCATTAGGGAATGTTGGGGTTTTGGTCTAGTGGAAAGGAGAAGTAGCCTGCTTTTAGGCAGGGATAGACAGGGATGGAATAGTGCTACGGAGAAGAAAGTATTTTGAAATAATAAAATCCTGCAGGAATGAAAATAACACCGTTTATTTTGTAGACGAGACTTGGGTAAATGTCGGACATATCAAATGAAAAACTTAGATTGATAATTCTTTCGCTTCCTCAAGACGGGAATTTATTATGGAGAGTCATGTCCGGTATGGAATTCCTTTCTAGGGCTCAGACAGCCAGATTATGAGTATTCCAGAAAAGAGCTTTGGGAATAATATTCAAATTGAAGATGCGTGCCTCGTGTAGGCCACTTTTCTGCAGAAATAAAATATCAACAATTCTTGTTGATATTTTATATCATTCATCATCATTATATCATTCATTTATATTCATTCTAGAGACTGTCTGCTTACTTCACAAACATAAAGAAAAGTTTGAAAGCCATACAGAAATGAATTTCACTAGTTCGGACTTCCATTGTCTACTATATAAAATGATTTGAAATCCCTGAAACAACTAAAAAAGAAATTTTAAATTTTTGTAGATTTTTTCAGGGATTTCAAATCAATTTATATCATATTAGACAATGGAAGTCCAAACTAATGAAATTCAAAAATCAAATTATCTTTCAAATCTCCCACCCACAGAAGGTGTAGCAGAACAACATTGTTATAGGGCATATTATCAGCTTCAGACTTGGCGAAAGAATTAACAGCAACAGATTGGTGCTGACAGCAACATATTGGGTTTGGAAGCAACATCAACGTGGCGTTATGCCCAAATTCACTCCAATTTGGGTATAACGCCACGCCAATTTGCTCCAAACTATTTGATGCAGCTGTGAAACTGGATGTAACAGTTTGAAATGTGGCTGCCGAAAACATGGTTTAAAATGCACAAACTGTCGTTGTTCTGAAAAATGCTCCAATGTTGAAGAAAAACCCTACGAAGAAGTTAATGATTCACATGAAATTGTGAATGAAAAAAAATATTGGAGATGACAACGATGTTGGTCTTGAAGATCTCCAAGATCTATTGGAATCGGATAAGTTTGTTGAATCTAACGATAAAAAATCGTGATACACTTCAGATACACGTACCTACACGTACTGAGGCATTGCATCATAACAATATTTTAATTTATGTACCTTGATTCAAAATAGAACGAAAATCACCCAATGAAAAACCTTCATTATACATTCAAATTCATCGGTCCCCTTTTAAAGATATATCGTGCGTTGAATTTTTCCACGAACACAGAATGTGCAACTATTCACACGTAAAACTGCCATTATTTCCTTCTTCTTATAACTTGGGCTTTAATGAGTTTCAACTTTGAGAATGATGAATGATCTCTTGGAAATCAGTACACTTATCGTGAGAAGAAAGTTGTTCACGTCTATACGCATAACCTTTTCGTATACTTGTTGGATAAGAAATTTGCATATATTTTTTTTTGAAAATTAATGATTACATGAATTCTGTAACGACTGTACCTAATATCTCCTAATGATTTTTACTCGATAAGTGACAGATATATGGATAGATCAAAACACTTTATACTGAGATTTTCAATATATATAGTAGCTTCCTTAGGCGTGTTCATACTTGCAAAACTTCAACACATATTTCGCTATGCAATAGCTTCCTCAGGCGTGCTCATACTATGGACAATAGCTTCCTCATGCGTTAAACCTGTTTCGCTATGCAATAGCTCTCTCAGGAGTGTTCATACTAAGAAAAATAGCTTCCTTAGGCGTATTCATACTTGCAAAACTTCAACACATATTTCGCTATACATTAGCTTCTTCAGGCGTGCTCATAATATGGACAATAGCTTCCTCATGCGTTAAACCTGTTTCGCTATGCAATAGCTCTCTCAGGAGTGTTCATACTACGAAAAATAGCTTTCTCAGGCATGTTCATACTATGAAGAATAGTTCCCTCAGACGTGTGCATACTTGCAAAACCTCAACACATATTTCGCTATACAATAGCTTCGTCAGGCGTGCTCATTCTATGTACAATAGCTTCCTCAGGCGTAAAACGTGTTTCGCTATGCAATAGCTTTCTCAGGAGTGTTCATACTACGAAAAATAGCTTTCTCATGCGTGTTCATATTTGCAAAACTGTAGCACGTGTTTGTATATACAGTAGCTTCCTCAGGCGTGCTCATACTATGGAGAATAGTTCCCTCAGACGTGTTCATACTTGCAAAACCTCAACACATATTTCGCTATACAATAGCTTCCTCAGGCGTGTTCATACTAAGGAGAATAGCTTCCTCAGACGGGAAACGTGTTTCGGTATGCTATAACTTCCTCAGAAGTGTTCATACTACGGAGAATAGTTTCCTCAGACATGTTCATACTACCAAAAATAGCCATCTCAGGCGTGTTTATACTTGCAGAACTGTAACACGTATTTTGCAATACAGTAGCTTCCTCAGGCGTATTCATACTATGTACAATAGTTCCCCCAGACGTGTTCATACTTGCCAAACCTCAACAAATATTTTGCTATACAATGGCTTCCTCAGACGTGTTCATACTATACTGTTTTTCAAAACCCTTGCATTGCATCAAAAACTCACCACACCCAACCATACATATACTAAAAGACACAAGATGAACATCTGAAGGTTTCGGTAATCCCGCATCAAATCGCGCCTTGCGTTCATAAGGTTTGTTTTTGACTATTTTACGTGCAGTTGAGAAAATAATTTCGGTCAAATCTGATGTTGCTTGTAATATTTTTTTTCCTCGAAACCAAACTCGATATATAGATTCTTATATACATTGAAACATACTCTCTGTGTTTCAAATGCATCCAAATCTTATTCACTGGTAACTATTTTTCGCATTGTTCACCAGCGCTATTGGAATCACTACACAGGAAAAAGTCTGCGTTGTTATCACACTCGTTATTACTATAAGTACTTGTCCAAGAACGCCACATTTTAAACAAATAACAAAAATTATAAGTAATCATAACTTCACCAATATCGCATTTCAACACTCAATTCGCGATCAGTTCCTGAACTGAACATTGACGACACACCGGCGGTACTCACCGCTATATTGGTCACCGTAATATGACTTCAAATTTAATTTTATGACTCTTCAGCCAATCATAAAATTCGGTTGGTAAAAATTAACCAATACGAACCGGCAATTATTCAGTCCACGTGGACTAATTCGTAGCGGTATTATTTCTTTGAGTTCGCCGATAGTTTTGAGAATTACTATATCAGTTACTTCGACTATACCAAATTTCAGCTTCCTAAGACTTACCAGTAAGGAAAGTTAGTGACTTTCGCATTCATAAGTATAGAAAAGATTGTCAAATATACATGTTTAGGTACTAGTAGCGTTTTTGTCTATGATTTATTCACAGTTTTTTAGTCTGCCTTGTCGTTTCAGAGCCGAAATAATCGAAAATGTCTTCACCAATCGGTTCCTATCAACTATATTATTCTCCCCCAATTTTGATACGACTTCATCGCAACTTTACAAATAATAAATGAACTCGGCAACATACATTATTCTGTTTTCCCTTGGCACAATAATGCACCCAGATTAGAGACGGCCTTGAATGGACTGTATTGTCGAAGTCGGGGTTAAGCCGCCTAACTGCTTTGTTTGTACCGTTTGTGGTTTTGGGATAAAGGGATTCCAAGGTTTATAATTATTCTTCCCCGGTTGTCAGTCGAAATTTATGGCTCCTTTCCACTTCAGTCTAAATATTGACAATTTAACTTCTAAATCCGATTTGAGCATACAGAGCGAAACGGCTGAACACAGAATAGGTGCACCCAAAGGTGCTCACCGGTGGAAGTTATTGTTAGCGATGAGAAACAATACGCCTTTCGTTTGTTTACCTGTTTTGGCTGAAAGCAAAAGTGTAAAGTACACGAACACAAAAACCGATGAAAATCTCACGAATGGAGTAATTGGTTACACCGATTTTTGTCTAGGAAAAAATCTGAGGAATTCGCGTCACGCTGTCATGTCACGCCGCTGGTGGTTGACAAGTAAATGAACTGTTCGAAATGTATATCCTGCAGTTGTCAATAACTGGACGTCTGATGCTTTGACTTCTCGTATTTGCTTGTCAGAAAAAATCTTTTCCTTATCGTGGTTTTGGTTTCCACAGGTTCGTGATTTCTGAGAATACCTTTCATATTACTTTCAACAGCTAGTCTCTGAAAGGTTTTGAAGTGTGAACAAGGGGAATTATGTAATTTTTTCGATGAATATTTCAGATTTTCATTGTCTAAAAATATTAACACATATGAAACTTGAGGATGTGAAGAACCCCATAAAAAAGAACCGAAATATTTACCAATAAATAAATGAAGATTACACAAGATCACATTACAAATGGAGGTGGATCATCTTCTATTAATCCGCATTGAAGTATTATTCGAACTATACTTGCTTATACACCCAATATGCTAGCTAACAATTGGAATTATGAATAGTCTGAACCGTTACTTATAATTATAATTAGAGAATTTTCACAATAAATTTCATTCATTGACGCGTTTCGCTATACTAGCTTCACCAGTTACCGGTATAGTCGAAGTAAACGATATTGTGCACTCTTAAAGTTAGCGGCACTCTCGAAGGCCAAAAAAACCAATACATAGAATTGAACCGACTACAAAATAGTCCACGTGGACTGTAGAATCGGAGGTTCCTATTGGATAGTTTCAACTAACAGAGTTTTATGATTGGCTGAACAGTCATAAAATTAAATTTGAAGTCATGTTACGATGACGAATAAAAATCGAGGAATGCGGGGATGGTTATCGCTGTCGTGTTCAGTTCAGGAATTGATCGCGATTTGAATGTTGGAATTCGATATCGGTGCAGTTATAATTACTTGAAATTTCTGATATCTGTTTAAAATGTGGCGTCCTTGCANTGGTTTTATTAATTTGTTTTTGTGTTTCAGGAAAATATATGTCTGGTGACTGATCTTTTCAATACTGGATTGTGACATTTGAATTTCAATGGAAACCAACTAAGGAATGATTTAGTTGTTACATTGTGTGCGTAAACATTTTACTGAGAACAAAAGATAAGAAATTTCCAACTAAGGTAACGTATCTAACCTATATTTTAAACGAACAAACTTATTAATTAGTCTCATCGGTCAATATTCTTATAAACAATAAATATCATAACAATATATATATAATCAGAAATGATTATTGAATAACGAAATTAGTTAGCTCCATAACTATATTATTGAAGGGGAGCTGTTGAAAGGTAGGTTACACTATAACCTGAAGTTCTGGAAATTTTTGAGTATTTTTCAGTTTTAAGAACATCTAAATACATAGGAATCATTTGAAAATGTCCAGACGGATTTTTGTTGTTGCAAACTTGTGTTATTATTAATAAACTTCAGATCGAGACCATCTTCCGTCAATAGGGGGTACTGGTTGCTTTGCTACCAATATTATGACTTTATAAACCATTCAAATTACACAGAATGTATTCAAAAAATATTGAAGTTGTTGGTAATATCGACAAAATGTATTCTTAGTGATTAGATTTCATTTATGAAGTGATATTTATTTTTGAATTGAAAATGTTATATTTTCAGGATAGAAAGACTTTCGCTTTATACTTTTCCATCTTGATACAAAAGAAAGTGGAAATCTCTCAAATAAAGGAAGAAAGCAATCATTATCGACATTTTCCTTTCGATATTTATCGTATATCGATACTTTTCAATCGATGTTAATTAACATCGATGTCAACATCGATGCTATTCTAATATCGAAGAAATGACACTAAAATCTTTACTGAAAACTGTGGACTCGGACACCTAACGCCAGCTGTTGGTCGTCTTGCGAACTGCCACGACCCTGGGCAGGGCAAGGAGGGAAATCGACGTGTGTGGTCCTCGACGCGAGCAAGTTGCCTGCTCACGAGTGCCGTTTAACAATCTCCTTTCTATATAAAACAAACCGCCGCTCGTCCATCCGTCTCTCTCTGCTGCAGGATTAGCCGCATGAGAGAATCCTGCTGGGAAAAATTCGAACAAAAACGAGCGGCATCTCATTACCACCAACATAAATATGCGATATAGGCGAACAGGAATGTCATTATTATCAAAAATTGTTGTTTTGCCGTTCGTAACAGGTATTATTAGGACGAACGATTACGGGTCTCGAAATTATGCGACTCCACGAGGTTAAATATATCGTTCTTCAGGTGAAACTGATGCGTTTGGACTTACTTATCCACTGTTTTGATTACCATTATAATAGTAATAATGATATTTATTCGTAAATATCAGTACAAAGTACAAACACAACATTTTGAGCTTTTTTAAAGCTTGAACGTAACAACAATTTTACAGGAAACTGTTTGTTGAAAATGTTGGCTATTAGAATGAAATGAATTACTTTGGGTTGGATATTTTAATATGCTAATAATAATAACACTCAGAAATACTCGAGGGTATAACTGTGGCACCCCCGGAAGCCGGAGACACAAGGTCACCCATTTGTTTTATATGGATGATCTTAAACTTTATGCCTCTGGAGAGAAGGATCTCCATCAGTCCTTGAGGGTGGTGGAAGAGTACACGCATGATATCGGTATGAAATTCGGGATAGACAAATGTGCAATGGTCCATCTCGAAAGAGGAAAGGTGCAGGGCCTGCCGCGAGGCGCCCGAGACTCTAATGTACTTGCTATCAGCATGTCCAGCATATGCGGTGTCGGCCTATATCCATCGACACAACGCGGCCCTAAGAGTGCTATATTACCATCTAAGGTACTTTTACGGTATTAACGAGACACGGTGCTGCCCTACGCTCTGGGGGATATCGAATCCGTGCTGGGGAACGAGAAGTGCCGAATTTATTGGAACTAATCAATCCCCACCCTCATGCTCATACAAGCTAATAATCCTGATGTAGTCCTTCTCGACCACCAGAGCAAGACGATATTTGTCATGGAGTTTTCAGCTTTTGGCGAGACGAATATCGTCCGAAAAGAGGAGGAAAAACGGATGAAATATCGAGATTTTCTATTCGAACTCCGCAGACTCTATCCAGACCACTCTGTCAAGATGGTTGTTCTGATTATAATTGGAGTCCTTGCTGAAATGATGCCCCCCCTACTCTCGAATCTTAAAATCATACCGGCTTGCCGCACTAAGGCAGAATTCTTAGCCACACATATGCATAAGGCTGTCATTCTTGGCTCAGTGCGCTTACTCAGGGCAGATGATTCTCGGGGACAATGATCACTTAACCCACGGTGTGGGTTAAGTGATCATTGATTGATAATGCTGGCGCGCCCTCCCAAATATACTGGGGCTTCGGGGAATAGGGCCTGAGCAGCGCAGCCTGCGGTGAAAAAATAATAATAATAATACTCGAGGGTGACACCTCCGGGAACCGCAGCTTTGTTCCGAAGATACGGGGCGAAAAAAAATTCGACAAAAACAATGTAATACCAAAAATTATATGTAATGCTTTTTAATCTACAACTGTTGAAAATGATCACCCCCGCTCGGATGCAGGAATCCAATCTTCTCCTCATCGACTCTCAAAGTCTTTCAAAAACACCAGGATCGTTTCTGATTGCGTTACACTTAGCAATTATCCGATTTCTTAAATCTTCCACATCTTCCACTGGAGTAGTATAAAATAATGACTTTAGGTGGCGCCATAGAAAATAATCCAGGGGGTTTAAGTCCGGTGATCGAACAGACCATAAGTGTGGTCCACCTTGACCAATCCAGCGATCTCCATATGTTACTGTTAAAAACTCTCGAGCCAATATGCTAAAATGCGCTGGTGCCCCATCGTGCATAAACCACATTGCATTCCTTGTAATCAATGATACATCCTCCAGAAACTGAGGTAACATTTGTTCCAAAAAGTTGCGGTATACTTCGCCGGTGAGTCTTCGTGACAGAAATACCGGTCCAATTAGGAAGTCACATACAATTTTCAAACATATCCATCACTCAAACTTTTAACGAGAACAATAACATGGTTATTGTGGAAATTCAATAGAGAACCCACTTTATAATTTTAGTTCAAGTGGGATTTGAGAAAAAGAATGTAAATTTTAATTTTCTGTAAATTAAATTGGACAATCGAAGAATAACAATTCTTATAAGAGTGACAGAGACTACAGAAATGATCACAACTTATCAATGAAATTTTTTTTCATCCTGCGTTTGAAACAGTCTAAAGAGATTTCAAAATATTGAATATCATTGCAAATTTCGTTAAAGGTGTTGAGCATTTTATAAAGTGGTGAA
>NW_019293841.1:0-47546 GCF_000500325.1 Leptinotarsa decemlineata
GTCTTGACGTCGAGTTGATACAGCTCCTCTACAATCAACTCCACGACTCAAGGAAGAACAGTGAGATCTGATACATACTGGCCACAGAAAAAGTTATTTACTAAGAAAAACACTTATGCACATATCACATCTACACTAATACAGGAAGAAAACCTAAAAAAAGATTGATTCAACAGTAACTTTGTGAATATTGTAGAAAAAATAATCAATTCAATTCCACCTTGGATGCATCTAGATAATTCTTCTACTATCATGAATGGACGTTCATTTTAACTAAAGTCTATCCAAATCCAAGATAAAGTAAAACAAAACAAAACCGAAGCGTGATGTTCACGTGATCGCCCAGTGTCAGATGGAAAGGGCGGCGTTCATTGGTGAATTCGCCTTCTTGGTACGAGTTTGGTACCAACACAGGGTTGTAATCAGTCGTTTGCGTATTTGTGTGGCGTGCGTTATAGTATGTTGTTTAAAATTGTTTTCCAAGATGTCCAGTACAGACACTGCTGATGACACTGTGAGCTATCCTCTGAGTCCAGCCAGGAAAAGACACACATTTGTGTGTTGAGATGAAAGAAGTGATTTTAAATGTGTTCAAGAAAGAGATGGAAGAAATAGAGACATCGACTGTCGACTTCGTCGATGTCTCAATTCCAACTCAACTGATATTTACAATCACTCAGAATGAATGTATGAAGAAAATCTAGAGTCATCACTGAAACCAATAACGCATACAATAAATAATACCTATAGATCAGACAAAAATTAAAATATTACTGTGACTCATAGACTGTGAATAATTTTTATGAAACCATAATAATACGTAATGTTTCCCTTTCATGCTTTATATTTGCTCAAGATTGTCATGTACCAGTTTTCAACATTTATTTATACATATAAGAATGCGAATTTCACATTGTTAATATTTTATATGATATCTCATCTAAGTGTATTTTCTGTATCTTGTCCAGACATCAGGGTGAACTAATGATTATAACAATTATGAGTAAAAGTAAAAGCATAACGAGAACAAGCGTATAATTTTCTACCACCTTTTAGGACTGATGAGAATCCCTTCCTTTGTAGTACAAGGTCATCCAAATGAAACAAATGGACTACCTCACACCCCTTCTGAATGTGACGAACTCTGAACTCTAGCTTGACCAGAGATTTTTGCTCTTATCTTTTTGGCAACACATTTTGACAGATCACGCGTGAATCCTGTCTGGTGTCATTGTCAAACTAGTTCAGCTTGTTGTATAATTTAACCATGAATCAACTTACGAATGAACAACGCTTGCAAATTATTGAATTTTATTATCAAATTTCATGACGGTGAAGAAAGTGCATCGTGCACTTCTTCCAATTTATGGGCAGTTTCGTCGGCCTACTGAGGGAACTATTAGGAAGCTTGTGACTAAATTTCGAACCCAGTTTACATTATTGGACATTTAACCACCAACACGCATACGTAGAGTGAGGACCGATGAAAATATTGCGACTGTATTCGCCAGTGTTCGTGATGACCGTGAAATGTCGATTCGCCGCCGTTCGCAGCAATTGGGCCTCTGTTACTCCACTACGTGGAAAATTTTGCGGAAGGATTTGGGTGTAAAACCTTATAAATTACAGCTGGTGCAAGAATTGAAGCCACACGACCTTCCACAACGTCTAACATTTGGTGAATTGGCGCTGGCAAAGTTGGGGGAAGATCCACATTTTCATCGAAAAATTGTGTTCAGCGACGAGGCTCATTTCTGGTTGAATGGATACGTTAACAAGCAAAATTGCCGCAACTGGAATGAAGACCAGCCACAAGCATTGCAAGAGCTACCGATGCATCCCGAAAAAGTCACTGTTTGGTGTGGATTATGGGTCGGTGGCATCATCGGGCCGTACTTCTTCAAAGACGACAATGGTCGGAACGTTACTGTGAATGGAGAGCGCTGCCGTGTGATGATTGACGACTTTTTGTTGACCAAAGAATTGGACATGCCTAACATGTGGTTTCAACAAGACGGTGTTACATGCGACACGGCACGCCAAACAATGGCCCAGTTAAGAGCCGCCTTCGGTGAACAGTTCATCTCACGTTTGGGGTCCGTCAATTGGCAGCCTAGATCGTCTGATTTAACGCTTTTGGATTATTACTTATGGGGTCATGTTAAGGCTCATGTCTACAGGGATAAACTAGCAACGACTGACGCTCTGGAAGCCAATATTGAAGCATTTATACGTGAAATACCGGTCGTATGTTGGAGAGAGTGTGCCAAAATTGGACCTTGCGCATGGGCCATCTAAAGCGAAGCCGCGGACAACATTTGCATTAAATCATCTTCAAATATTAAAATATATTGATCGTTTTATCGATTCCAATGAAGATTTCATCAATTTATCAAAATTGTTTGTGTTGTTCTGAAAGCCAAATCCTATATTTCCTTAAAAAATCACTCGATGATGTGAGTTCTCCACAACTTTGACGAGTATCGCAAGGCATCTCAACAAGTATCTAGTCCATCGATCTAGTCCATTGAGAGATCATACTTGCACTGAATTCTGAGTAATCATCTGTCAATGTCAATGTCAAACCTCCTGTTTGACTTCCTTTGCTGACATATGCTCCAACTGCGGAGTATATACTCATGTATGAGATGCCTATATGGAGTCGAAAAATCCTAAAGTTAGGGAATTAGAAAGGTCTTTCACTCGACGAATCAAACCAGGATCTACTACACGTTCTCCAGACATGAACAGAACAGTCTGACCAGATGCCGGTAGGTGCTACTTAGTTTTTTCACCAACAGGCGAGCCTTTAGCAGCAGCAGGGTTCTTGGAACCCACAAGAACTCTTCTGACATGATCCTTGGTTATCAGATTGCGCAGTTCATTGTGCGCTGCTGAAAGCGTCGATCTGCACTAGGCCTGGTGTGTCTAGATTGAGTCGCTGCGGGCGTTTATAAAGATGGATTCCACCCGATTGAAGGCTGTTATCTCTTTCCTGGGTTGTATGGCCAAAGTAACCCCAGCAAGGCTCGTTAAGGGAAAACACGGCTTGAAACCAATATTGATGCAAACAAAAACTACCAGAGAAAGTCTAAAGTCATCTACAGACCCGAGAAAAGAAGGCACTCTACCGCAGTATTACACGAAACGTCGCGTAATAAAAACCTGCAAAACACGGACAAAAAACCCAGAAAAGGGTTTTCACACAATGAAAGTGAAAGTTTACATTCTGATTCAATTTGATTCCCGTATTATAAGCGATTTCAGTTCAATCTAATAAAATGACTCATGAATATTACATCAGTAATATTCCCAGTAAAAGTTGATCGCAGCGGGGCATTTTTGTATATGTTTTTTTTTCAGTCGCCTGAACTTTCTCCACCCCCTGAGGAGTTAGAAGCAGGCCTCTTCCGGCAGATGAATGCGTTTTCGCCATCATAACAATAAAATAAGACAAGCCTTACTTTGTCGCACCGAAACAATGACATAGCTCGCACTATATTGGGCGAGAAAAGGTAGAATAGAAATAATAACGTTACAAGTACGTTGTCCCCTATTAGGAAACTTCTATATGCCATCTGAGGCTACAAATATTTCCTCATTATAATCCGGTGTTATCTCTGCAGTCATATATATCGCTTTTAATAGTCGATGGAGAAATGTTAATATGAAGCTTTTCGTTCAGCCGCGTTTACTCGTATAACTCTTCAGGACTTTCTAATGCAAATGAAGTAATTGTAAATAGAGATGATGAATGGCGAATTAAACTTATTGCCGTAGCAGGAAGTACTTTGGTACGTATAAGGAGTTTTCAATTGGGTAAGAGGATCAATTTTTCTCAAAAAACAGTTGTTTTCTTGCCAACGTTTTAAATTTAATTTAATTCTTCTTCAGGGCTCTGTAACAACAAATTTTAATAAACATACCTCCCACGAAACTTATAACTGTTGTAATTTCAACAACTTTTCGTGTTGAAAATATAATCATTCTGAAATAATCAGACATATTTGATACACCATAAAAATGAAAAACACTGAAATAATTCTCGAGACAACAGCACTACACAAGACATGAAAGAAACGAATTGCTCTATCTATGATACTGATAAGAAGGTGTCTGTCCCTAATCAATGACAGAAAAAATGATAATGAAAAAAAAAAAACAATTATTCGGGTATATCACTAATCAAATTGAGGTTTGCGATATTGAGGCCATCGATGTCTCTTCTTCAACACTATCGTGTTTGAGGATATATATCATTTCGCTAAAACGTCTCTTGGACAAATATGGTTGAACGTCTACAATAGTCGGAAGCTCTAAGTCGTGTTCAAGGGTTGTGTGGTTATGGATATTTAGTTCCTCAGAGATTCATATGTGTTCTGAAACCTGCGTTTTAAGGTAACGTCTTGTTTGACCAACATATCATTTGGGACAGCTTTCACAGTTCGACTTGTAAACTATGTTGGATTGTATGTCTTGCGGTGTTATGGAAAAGTGCTGATGAGGTAATAAGACAAGTATGTTTTTGGCTTTCTACTACTCCATCTTGATACAAAAAACAAGGATGAGGGAATCTTCCAAGGAAAGGAAAGAAGTAACTTTCAGACACAAACTTAAAGAAAGTCCTCCTGAAATTAGCCACTTTTATATAAACATTGAATTACACGAAAGAAAAAAATTCTTTCGAAACAAATACTTCTATATGAACACTGAATTATACAGAAGATACTTTTCTCTACTCAGTTTATATTTCAAACATTCGTTGTGGAATACAAATTCTACTTTAAATGAATGGTAATAAATTGCACTTACATGGAACACTGTCACCCTCACTGGTATACACCGATGTTTCGCCTTAAGACACTTGCCCCAAGGCTTTTCAGTACCAAATTAGATAACATTATAGAAAATACACACAGTTCATTCATGAATTACGATTTTTAATGTCACGGAATAAGCTTGATCTGCTTATGTCATCGATGACATAATGTCATTCATTCACCTATTTGATTCAATCCCCATCCGGAAATAAGGCGTTAAATAGGTCTCGATTGAATTTTATAGAGGCTACAATTTGCAAGAAATTGACTTTACATATGACATCACGTTTTTTTTGGATCACCCTGACGACATGCATTTACAAGAGCATAGAGTTGCAGAAATAAGGCTAGGTTAAAAAATATTACTGGAGTTCTTTCCCAACACCAAATCGTTATTTTTAACACATCGACACGTGTTTCGATCACCAAGTGATCATCTTCACTTGGAAGGTGATCACTTGGTGAGATGATCACTTGGTTAATCTTCCTCTTGAAGATGATCACTTTGTGATCGAAACACGTGTCGAGGTGTTAAAAATAACAATTTGGTGTTAAGAAAAAACTCCAGTAATATTCATTACTTCACCAAAGGTTCTAAACAGTGCATCAAAAGACTAGGTTAGTTAAGATTAGTGCAAAGGTGTACTTCGACTTATTCGTTATGAAAGGGTTCGTTTAGGCGTAACAAAACCAATAACGCCTCAGCGCGTGACGCTGATATTTCCATCATCAGAAATCGCACACGTCGCAACAGGTAATCGCATGTTTTGTTTGTATGATACTTGAACGAGCCAGTGAAACTCACCTGCCTCGGTATCAAGATACCCGCGGAATTTGTTTGCGAGGGCGCGAGTTCTCGGGGTCAAAGCTCTGTAAAAACAATCGTCTTCTTTTTAGGAACGACAAACGCGCCAATTATAATTATTATATTACACATGCATGCGATTATAACGTAACGAACGCGAACAAGTTGACAATAATTAACTCGTCGATCGAAAGTCATTTATATGGTAATGGTTGTTGTTCGTTCAGGGCAGCGGTAAGGAGAGAAGAAATTCTCGACCAGCAAAAAACGCTTTGAAATTATTTTGATTTTGAAGGAATACATTTCAAATAGAATATAATGTACAGTGTCGTTGCTTTTTGAGTTTGAAAGCCGTGGGTTTTTGGAATTTCTTCCTGACGTTTCGCTGGCGCGAGTGGCTAGCTTCTTTAGAGGTTTAACCATCATGGCTTGCTGTCCGATGACTACCATTTTAGGCTTCGTAAAGCGTATTTATGCCTTGTCAGGTAATCAGTTGTATTTGTACCTGAATTCGTACCTGCACTTGAACCTGGAACATTAAAAATCTTGCTTCCAGGTTCAAGTGGAATGGAATAAACCATTTTTACAGTAAAGTTGAAATAATTTCAAAAGCAACCGAATTGAATCAATGAACGTTTGCCTAAATTCTTTTTGTACACTTATCTGCTGTTGTAATTTAAACCAAAAAACGCACGAGAGAATGTAGTAGTGATAAAAATGCCGTTTTTTCCGCATTTTCATTAACACCAAAAATATCGAGTAAAACTATTCAAGTAAATACAACAAATTGGGTATAATTGGAATGAGAATTTTGTGCCCTTTCAAATAATATATCACTCGACCCCACTTTCCATTTGAAATTTTAGGGTTGTTACTCACTTTCGCTAGGGGGTTGAAGGCACAGGTAGAAAAATACATCTAAAATGTGTCCCCCTCAAAAGCAAAATTGACCTGTCCGAGCATTTTTACGTTAAGTTACAAAAAAAGAAGAAAAGCAAGGTGCATACTTTTCGTTGGACCACTCGATATATAAAAATATGTGTTTGTTGGTTGGTTGGTTGGTAAAAGAAAACTGTACAGACCTCAGCAACCGTTGATATTTCATAAAGCTCAGATCGTACCTTCCTTGGAGTATTGCTCTCATGTTCAGAGCTCTATCGCTAAGCATACCCTGAAGCTACTGGATTCCACCCGGAAAAGACCCGAACATCATGTGCAACCTTGATAGCCCGGAACATCGAAGAAAGGTTGGAGATTTGTCTCTCTTCTACAGATACTTTCACGGAAGGTGTTCAAGTGACTTCCTGAGAATGTTTTTCCAAATGCATTTAATCTTTAGCGATTCAAATCCAATGTGAATCGCTAATTTCGCACAAGCACCGCTTTTAGAGCGCCTTGAGGATTTTCCTGTAGTCCTTGTGTTCTGTCAAAAAAAAATAGAGGGTTCAGTTACTCGATTACTTCAGTAAGTGAATGGGTAAACCACACAAAATGTGTGGCTGCCGAAGAAGGTCACCTATGACGCATCTCAGGAACACATTTTTCCATAGCTTCAGGAAACTAACTACACCCATCAACCAGTAGACGACTTCCAGATCCTGTCAGAGCTGCACAGTCAGACCATTCAGGCCGGAATATGCACCTTTGGAATTGTACCTGTCGACCGTCTTCTGGAATAACCCCTACGAGAGCCATAATTGCATACTGAAGGGATTCCAGTTGATGGGTACATATTGACGATAAAGGATGTTCAAGGTGCAACATTCTCAACTCAATGACTGCAGCAATCTTTCTATATGAGAGCATCTATAAGTCAGCTACATCTAACGATACATTATTTTCGGTCAGCCATGCAGGGTTTTTGTGCTCTTGGTTTGGGTGAATCATCGCATAGGTGTTCACTAACCTACTAAGGAGGTGTTTGTTTCTACACTGATACAGATTCTGCTTCTGCTGCTCAAGCATTTTGTGCAAGGCTGGTCTATTAGATGTCCTGCTTTAAAGGTGGTGATAATTCGTTTCCAGACTGCTAGGTTTTCAAACAGTTAGGGAACTGAGAGGCTCTATTTCTTGATCCATGTTGCCGAAACGGTTTAGTCAAATTCCTTCTTTTCTGTAGACTGAGTGTCGGATTCTTTGGTTACTTCACCGTGACAAGGTTTTTTATGACAGATATAACCCTATACCTCTGGGTCTTCAAGGCATTTATGTAACCAATACAAATGGACTAAAATCGCTGGTAGGTAATTGGCGTCCTCAAAATCAAGTTCGCTAATTGAAACTTTATTGTAGCAACCTAGCTTTCATCGATAATTCTCCCCTTCAAGGACGTTTGACACCTGGTTATTCAACCGAGTCAATGGGTACAGTTATACCAATAAGGATTGCNATTTATATTTATGTTATGGTGAAGCGAGTTCGCCAAATTTGGTATCAGTTGTTCAATGCATGTCACTATTTTGTCGGGTACCGCAAGACATCTGAGCAAATGCGAAATTGTATTAAATGTCGTACGGTAATCGATTCAGGCCATAGAGAGGTTACGCTTATATTGTATCGAGTCCTGCGTTACACATCTATCGATGAACAGGATTTCTTTATATCCAGCGACTCCTCTCTTCGACCCTCTCTGCTCATATATCCATTCGAACACTCGGTCAACTGCGGTGAGTGTATATAGGATGCTTGTAAACAACTTATAACTCTAATTCAAGCATGTTATCGGTCTGTTATTCTTAGGAATCGACAAATCTTCGCTTGTGGGGATAAGAACGGTCCGCCCCTCGACAAGCCAATCCGGAATCGGCTGCTCTCCGTCCAGCCATGAGTTGAAAACTCTGGCCAGATGGTGGTGGGTGCTTGGTAATTTTTTCCACCAATAATTGTTCAGCCCATCTGGGTCTGGAACAGCAAAGTTTTTGGAACCCATAAGGCACTTCGAACGTCATCTGGGGTTATCGGGTTGCGCAGTTCATTGAGCTCAGGCTGTCGAAGTTCTCTGTTGAAAGCTTCGAACTGCGCTAGGGCTGGAGTGTCCAAGTTGAGTGGCTACGGGTGTTCATAGATATCCTTCCAGAAGGATTCCACCTGATCAGCGGTCGGCGAATTATCCACAACACGTGGAGGCTCTTGGAATCAGCGAGAAGGTATTTCGCGGAACCTAACGTTTTCCGCGATACCTCTCGCTCGCGTCACTAGTGACTTCTTAGCAGCCACTAGCATTCATATCCCATCAAGGTAGTGCTGTTTGGTGGTCAGCAGCACGCCGATATCACAATTGTGATATCCGATATCACAATTGTGGTGTCACCGGCATACATGTACAATTTGAAAATATTTCTTCAAAACATAACACCACCTTGGAGTAATACGAGAAGATCGATCAGACTGAACCCAGATGATCCTTGCGGTATATTACCTCTCCGCAGAGTTGTGTCTAGTCGACTGAGAAATTACGATATATAATTCAATACCCCTCTCACATTTCCACTTAATTTCATCTCTACCGCAATTTACAATCGAACATTTCGAACAGACATCAAGAGTAGCTGGTTCGGCGATTCGAGAATGAAAGATCTCGGATTGCAACAAACCTCCAGTTTCGTTTTTCAGTTTCCGCTTCCTAATCGTACAAACACGCGATACCATCAAAGTACACCTACTTGGATCGTTTACAAAACGGCGGAACCGTTTCCTTGAAAGTTTCGGCTTGATTGCAGCAACGCTTTTATCGGTGACGTTCATCTCTCAAAGTGCACTCGATTCATACGCCACAGCAGTAGGTGTATCTACCACAAGCTGGTGAAGAAAATCTAAAAATTTGTGATAAAAACATTTTTCCGGATGATTTATTGGGTGGAGAGCAATACTTTTCCTCACTTTATCAAAAAACCCAGAATCATTTGGAAATATATGCATGCAGTTCATTCCACGGGGGTAGTTCCAGAAGTACCCGGCCTGACCTAGATATGGCGGTAGGTGTTTGAAAATTATATATACTTGTATTTGAAAGGCTTCAGCCCCACCAATATAAAAGCTGAAACGGATTCTACTCTGGGTGAGTCTGCTCCTTCATTCACCACAGTAAAATATTGGATAGCCATACAATGGCTTCTTCGGGCGTTTTTGTAAGATTGTTTCTTATAATAGTTGCCGATAGACAAAACACACTATTCATATGTCTTTCAACAATCTTATAGTTGGTTCAACGAACAAATTCGTAGTTAAATGTAGGTAAACATATCTCACAGAGGCTTTCGTCTGTGTATTTCACTCAATTCTCAATCAGAAGTTGAGTTATTATGATGCCAGTGGCAATGTTCTCATATTGATAGTATCTCATCTCGAAAATAGATATCAGTATGTTGATGTTGATAATGAAATACCTACTTATGATGAGTTTTAATCTTCCTCTTTGAAGATGATCACTTGGTGATCGAAACACGTGTCGAGGTGTTAAAAATAACGATTTAGTGTTGGGAAAAAACTCCAGTAATATATACTGTGTTTATTTATTCGTTACACAGTAGAAACTAGACAAAAGTATTTTCTTTATTCTATATTCAACATGAATTTCTACAAAATAAATAAGTCATCAATCGAATGACTTTACAGATTTCATTGATGCTACTGCACATAAAATTCAATGGTGATCGTAGCATAACAGTTGTGCGTGATGCTTCGCAATAGAATTTCAGATTATGTGGACCTTCACTTCTTGGTACTAAGAAATTGATCTTAGGTGAAAGAACCGTACTGTCAATATTGTTGTTTAGTATTTTATGCAGGATTTTATACCAAGGATGACTCTCCTATTTTCCAAAGATGTCAGATCAAATCGTGTCAACAACATGTTATTATCGATGCCTGTCGTGGGGTATTGACCATCAACTTTTAGACATAAGTATTTTAGGAACTTCCTTTGCACGATCTCAATTGATGATTTTTGGTAGACATAAACTGGATTCCATAACACAGAGCCATACTCTAACTTAGATCTGGCATACGCAGAATATAGCAATTTTAAGGTGGCAATACTTTTGAAGTTTTTGCCATTTCTGTAAATGCATCAGCAGGCGTATTCCTTATATGTGTTGTAAATGTTAATTTACTGTCGTATGTTATACCAAGATCTTGAATAATTTTACAATAAAGTTCGCTTTTTTGTTGTAAATGATATTATTTTACATTTGATTACGTTCAGTTGTAGATGATTATTATTACACCAAAGTTTGATTACATCTAATTCATGTTTAACGATGAGATTGGAACCTTTGGTGTGAAAGTTGAATAACTTTTTTCGTGATCAATTGCCCTAACACCAAACTGATATTTTTGCACTCGACACGCGTTTCGCCAACAAAGTTAGCATCCTAGTCTGGTTAGTCCTTATATACTAAAATTTATTACCTGAGGTTGTATACCTGAAGTCCAATATGGAATTTCTCGGTAATTGACTATCTGCATTCATATTGTACATGTTGGCAGTCAGTAATGTCGATTTTATAATATGGTTACAGGTCGTCTGCAAAAAGTAGGCTAGGAATATTCAAATAGGATGCCAAGTCATCAATAAAAATTAAAAATGAAAGAGGTTCAAGATCAGAACCTTGTCGTACCCCAGATGTAACTACGTACTGAGCCGATTTGAAAGATTCATATTCGACGAATTGTTTTCTGTTAACTAGATATGATTCAATAAGAGTAAGCAGTTGGTTAGAGGGTCCCAATTTTGTCAACTTGCTCAAAATAACATAATGGTCTATTTGATCGAAGGCATTTTGAAAGTCTGAATAAACAACATCGACTTGTTTTTGCTTTTCCAGGTACGTACAGAGATATTGATTTGAACATGCAAAATTTGTCATACATGATCTTTGTTGTACGAAACCATGATGAGTGGGAGAAATAACTTTTTGAATATAGGAGTACATAACATTTTGCACACATATTTCGAAGAGTTTAGAAAAGTTACATAAAATTGGAATTGCCCTGTAGTTTGTGATATCGCTAGAGTCGCCTTTTTTGATATCGGACAAATTCGAGCCGTCCACTGCTCAGGGAAGGCACAAGTTGATAAAATTAAGTTGAATATGCCTATTAGAGGTATAGAGAGAACTTCGATACAGTCCAGTATTTCAAGGGGAATATATCACGGTGTACCACTGAGTTCCATTGTAGGTTCTTTACTGTTCATAATTTGAATTAACGATTTATGTAGTTTTGTTGCACCAAAAAAATGTGTATTATTTGCCGATGACAGTACTTCAGTATGCTCAAGAAATTCTCACAATAGCCTAAATAATAAAATAGAAATCACATGTTAAAAGGTAAGACCTCGTTAGTCGTTAGCTCGCACAAGTTTAGACTTATGAGAGTTGTCGTTCATAGGGGGGCGACCGCTAGTTAACGGAGAAACAGATTTAAACATATTTTTTCAACAGAATCCAACAAATCTCTATCAGATACTTGGTTTACTGCAAAGAGGCTCAATTTAAATGATGATAGAACTCAATGTTTAGTAATATCTTCAAATACTAGGGAACAATATGGAAAGTATATTAAATTATTGGGTTTTGCTTTTGCGTTGGACGATCAATTGAACTGGTGTGACAAAAATGTTCAACTGTTCTATTTGTTATCAGGCAACTGAAGAAACTTTGAAAATGGCTTAGCATTCTTTATTCCAGTCAGTTATTTCTTATGGGGTTTGGTATGATACATCTTCCTGCTCTTATTGGAAATTCGCATATCTGTGAATAAGTTTCCAAAACATTGTGATAACCATGATTATGCCACAAGATCTACAAATTTATTGAATCTAACTTAATCAAATGAATCTACCCTACTCTACTCTAACATGAACGTGAAATATGCGGTCATTCCAAGTCCCAGCGAATCACGAATCCCATCAGGACAGTAAGGAGTTTGCAACCCAAATTGTCCGTTCCACGGTTGTACTTCCCCCGACAACAGGGAGGCCGTGGACTTTTGAGTTTGGAGTGTCTACATGACAGAATTGTACTGGATATAGCCTGAAAAGTCGTCAGGAATTCGGATCCCCTTCTCTGCATGGTCCGTGACCATAAGAGAGCAGAATTTGGAGCATTTCTCTTTAGGGCAGCTACCCGAGCAGCTGATGAACTCGGTTTAGTTTTCGACACTGAACGAGGTGACCACAACTCTGTCACCGAGTTGGAACCCGTTCAGCAAAATGCTCATGTAAAAGCCGCAGATATCATCTCACTTCTGCGGAAACACAAGGATGAGCCAATGCATGAGGTCTTCTTCAATAACATCGGATACCTTGGCTTATCAAAGTGCCTGACTTTCGCTTTCCTCAGGTCGAGTGGGCTGAAGTCGGAAACTGTGGGGTTCATCATGGCTTGCCAGGATGGTGTCTTCAACACCTTTGTCTACCGCAGTCACGTGATGGGTATAAATGTTCGTGACGCCCTCCCGAATGTATCGGGGCTTCGGGGGATAGGGCCTGACCAGCGCACACTACGTAAAAAAAATATCGGTTTGAAATTCGAGAAAAACAAATGTGGAATGGTATATCTCAAAGGAGTACTATGTGGGGACTATGGAGAGGATGTGCAGCTGATTATGCTTTCATACTATTTCCAAACAAGAATGTATCCACAGTTCCAAGTCGTCATTTGAAACCTCAAGAGGACAAAATTTTGATAGAAGAATCAACGCTTGAATTCGAAAATCAAAAGGAGAAGAAAGTAGTTTGGAGTATCAAAATATAAGAGTAGCAGAGAACATGCCAAATGCTGGTATAGAAGAGTTGCAGGGAGAAAAAATATTTCAAATCGCCGTTCAGAAAAAAACAGATATCATCTATAATATTTTATTATAAATTAGAAGGATGGGGTATTTATTGTCAACTTTTATTGCTAGTGTCATTAGAAGTATATTGAAGCCTTTTTTCTACCGTAGGTAGAAGTTGAAATCTGTTTTTCCGTCAACCAGCTGTTACCCCCCTACGCACGACAACTCTCAAAAGTCGAATCTTGTGCGAGTTATGGACTAACGAGGTCTTACCTTTTATTGGGTGATTCCTAACACGGTGGTGTCAGGCCCAACAGAGAAAACACAAAAATTCTGGGAAAAATGTGTTTATTTTCCAACATAATCTCCTTGCAGCTCTATACACCTTTCCAGCGATGTTCAATAAGTTATAATAAGAACTATCTTGCTCCTCAAAATCGTTGGAAAATCTTCGACCACCGAGAAAATGACCCGAGGATGCTAAATCTGACGAATGGGGTACATGAGGTAGCAATTGAAACTTTAATTCAATAATTTTGGTCATTTACTGTTGTAAACGAAGAAGCAGACTCACTGAGAGTAGAATACTAAACAACGCAGCGTCTTTAAACTTGAAACATATGCTTTAAAAATTGTGTACTTTCTAATACCGTGATATTTTTCAAAAAATTACCGCCATCTCTAGGACAGGCCGTGTACTTCTGGGACCAGCCTGGTAAAATGTTTAATTTACCAAGACTACCAGTGTTTGTTTACATCGGTATCCCACCCAAGATCTAACAGCAGGTCTATAGAAATATCTTAGCTGCCGCATGAGGCCAAATAGTCGAACTCCCCCACANAGTAGTTTGTGCTCGAACCATTTTTTTATAATTTCGAAATCGTGTTCAGTTTCAAGTTTCAGATTCTCCCACTTATCAGATTTATAAAATATAGCTGTGTCGTCAGCAAATCCAATTATATCCCCGGAGCATCTCAATGAGAACAATCCATTGATATATATATTAAATAGTATAGGCCCTAGGACTGTACCTTGCGGTACTCCATAGTCAATCGGCTTTACGTCACTGAGTACACCATCAACATTTACTGACTGAGTTCTATTATTTAGATAGCTCTTGAATAGCTGCAAGCAGATTCCTCTGACACCAATATCTTCCAGTGACTGCAAAAGGAGACGATGACTAACAGTGTCGAAAGCTTTCGACAAGTCTACAAATATACAATTTTCCCTCCAATGAGTAGGTTTAATTCTCTTACATTGGGAGGGAAGTCATTATTCTACTTAGGAGCCATTTTCAAAGAGGTATAACTACATTGAGGTCTCAATCTGACTATTTCTCAGTTAGTGACACGCTGTAAGAGTGAAGGGTCGAATAGATCCACTCACTTTGGACCTGAAAGTTTTGTGACTTGACGCTGGATTCTCAATCTGCCTACTCCCAGGTCTCATCGCTGGTCTCTGCAAGGCTCCCGATCTCTCATTCTAAATAAAACTATCTTCTGATTATTTTATAGGTATCGCTTGAATATGTTGCAGAAGTGCAGTGAGAGTGTTAGACAAATTTTATAGTAACTGCCAAAATGTTTATAAAACTGTTTTGTTGTAGTGTTTGTAAAAGGCCTTACAAAATATTGATACTAACTATATTGTTTTATAAAACGGTGGCAATTTCCTATTTACAGGAGTTTTATAAACGCATTGAAAACATTTCTGGGAGAAATGTAGTTTTATAATTTGTTTCTCCGAAACGTTTCCGCAACTATTATTGAATACGAAATTGTTAGTTGGGGTTGGGGTTTGTCGTTATTACAAATAAGGGCAAGTAAAATCAATATTAAAATCAATTTTATCAATTCATTGTAGATTTCCTGATGAAGAGCCAATAAAGGCTCGAAAGCTCGAACAGAAAAAAAAATTATTTTACCATCCCAACTTGTTAAGTGCATTTCCAAAAATTATAAAAGATTCTTCGTTATCATTTCATCTATAATTTTTTCATTAACAACTTGTAAAATGATTTATTCAATATTCTATCCTCTACTGCTCAGAAGATTCACTCATAAATTCTGGGATGGCGGAAGAACTGGGCGACAGCTCCCATGCGGATAGTGATTGGACACCGATGAGTCTCCCAGGCACTTTCCAAAGGTAAAAACTTACCAAAAAAAGACACTAGTAACTGTATGGTCAGCAGCTGCTGTGATTTACTATAACTTTCTGCAAGTAGGCCAAACTATCACAGCATAGTTCTTTTGTGAGGAAATCGACGAAAAGTACCAAAAATTGCGTCAGCAGCTGCAGCAGCCGGCATTGGTCAACTGAAGAGGTTCAAACCTGCTCCACTTAACACCCGTCGGTACGTTTCATTAATCACCGTTCAAATTGAATGTTGAAGTTCTGCTTCACCCACCATACTCCCGAGACCTCTCGCCACTTTGATAACTTTCTGACCGGCAGAACCTTCGCCAATCAGCACCAAGCAATAACGGCCTTTGTCGACTTTATCGAATCATGAGCACAACATTTTATGCCGACGTAGCGTTGGCAAAAGTACACTGATTCAAATGTCGCTTATTTCGATTGGATTGAATGAGTATTTTTGAGATATTACAGTTTCAATTAGATTCATAAAGACAGACGAAACTTTTAAATCAGCCCAATACAAAAAGAATTGGCAAATTATAAAAACACAGATATTTGTTCATAAATTTGTTCATGAACATCCTGCTTGTCTGTCACCTTTTCAGAGTAACGAAATTCTCCTTATTGTTGATTCCCCGTGCTCATAAATCAGATGAATATCTCACTTATGTAACCGTTGAACATTGAAAAATAAACATCACAAAAACATTTGTTTTACTTCTCCGCGGTTAACAAATACACGATTAAGATACCATCTCGAACAGGCATGAAGAGTAATATCTTGTTCCAAGGTTGAAACTACAAGAGTAATCAACGAAATATCTAAGTGGAGGTCGTTTTTCATACGTGTTTTGCTGAAAAGTACATGAGAACTTTTTTGCAGAAATAAAGTAGAACAAGCGTCACCGCTTAAGGCGAATGTTTATTTTCTTGTTTTACTTCAGTATTGAATTATGGAACAAAGAAAATGAAACCATAACAAAGCACATCCGCATTGTGAATTGTAAATTCAGGTACTCAATCAAGCAGAGTACCTACCTCTAATATCACCTACAGGGGTGCTATATAAGGGCTAATGTAATAAACCATTGTTAGTTTAATGTATACGTTTAAAAATGTCCTGACCAACAAATCGATACTTCATTTAGTGTACCAATAGCTCCGAACAAATTATCAGCAAACACTAGAAGATTAAAATATGAAGCCCTCTATCAATGAAGTAGTGGTCGCTAATAGTACTGACCATAAATGGTAGCCAAGAAACTTGCCACACAGCATGGTCAATTCGTTACGATCCAAGAAATCATAGGTTTGGTGCTCTAGACATTCAGTAACTTGTTCTGCATTCTGAGCGCAACGGATAATGACAATAGTGAGATACAGAAGAGGAAGGGACTGAGGGAATCACCCTGAAATACACCCCTTCTGACCCACCCTCTTTGGATACTTGCTTGACCAGATGTTATGGTGACGCGAGTTCGCTGAAGTGGTATCAGTTGTTCAATGCATCTCACTATTTTGTCGGGTTCCGCAAGGCATCTGAGCGAACGCAAGATGAGCTCATGCGATATTGTATCAAACGCCTTACGGTAATCGATCCAGGCCATAGAGAGGTTACGCGTATATTGTATCGAGCCCTGCGTTACACATCTAGCGATGAGCAGGTTCTCTTTACATCCAGCGACTCCTCTCTTCGAACCTCAATGCTCATATATCCGTTCGACCACTCGTTCCACTGCGGTGAGTATTCGTGTGTATAAGATGCTTGTAAACAACTTATAACACGAATTCAAGCATGTTATCGGTCTGTAATTCTCAGGAATCGACAAATCTCCGCTTTTGGGGATAAGAACGGTCCGCCCCTTGACAAACCAATCCGGAATCGGCTGCTCTCCGTCCAGCCATGAGTTGAAAACTCTTGCCAGATGGCGGTGGGTGCTTGGTAGTTTTTTCCAGCCCATCTGGGCCTGGAGCAGCAAAGTTCTTGGAATACACAAGGGCTCTTCGAACGTCATCTGGGGTTATCGGGTGGCGCAGTTCATTGAGCTCAGGCTGTCGAAGCTCTTTGTTGAAAGCTTAGAACTGCGCTAGGGCTGGAGTGTCTAAGTTGAGTGGCTGCGGGTATTCATAGATATCCTTCCAGAAGGATTTTACCTGATCAGCGGTCGGCGGATTATCCACAACACGTGGTGGCTCTTAGAAAAAGCGAGAAGGTTTCTCGCGAAACCTAAGGTTTTCCGCGATACTTCTCGCTCGCCTCACTAGTGACTTCTTAGCAGCCACAAGCATTCGTATCCTATCAAGGCAGTGCTGATTGGTGGTCAGCAGCACGCCTTGACTTAAAGTGTGATGGATACGTCGTAGTTTAGCGGCTATTCGTTGCACTGCGGACGTGAAAGGCCTGTAATCCATCACACATTGGATACGAGGCCGGGAATTCATCCTTCCGATTCGGAAACCGATTGGACGCCTCTTCTGTCAGAACAACATGAACCTCCGCATCTAAACAAGCCAGTTCTTGTGGCTTCGGGGTCCTAATTCTGTGGAGCGCCCTGCGTGTTCTGATTGTCGTCTCTATTGGTCGTATGGTGCGAGTCTCCTCTCCAGCCGTGCCATCGGGTGGTAGAACTATCACTTCTACCACTTCGTTAGCAGGCTGGGAAGGAGCTTAATATTATTATTATTATTTCTCGTAGTGTGCGCTGGTCACGCCCTATCACCCGAACCCCGATACATTCGGGAGGGCGCGCCAGCATTATCAACCAATTACCACTCTCCACACCGTGGGGTAAGTGATCATTGGGTCCGAGAATCTTGTGCCCTGAGCAAGCGCAGTGAGCCAAGAATGACATGCTTCTGCATCTGTGCGGCTGAGATTTCTGCCTTAGTGCGGCAAGCCGGTTTGGTTTTCAGATTCGAGAGTAGGGAGGACATCATTCCACCAAGGACTCCAATAATCAGAACAACCATCTTGACAGAGTGATCTGGATAGAGTCTGGGGAGAGTTCGAAGAGAAAATCTCGATATCTAATCCATTTTTCCTCCTCTTTTCTGACGATATTCGTCTCGCCATGAGCTGAAAACTCCACGACAAATATCGTTTTGCTCTGGTGTTCGAGAAGGACCACATCAGGCTTATTAGCTTGTATGAGCCTGGGGGTGGGGAACGAATAGTTCCAATAAATTCGGCACTTCTCGTTCCCCACAACGGATTTCATATCCCCCGGAGCGTAGGGCAACACCGGTGTATCGTCAATACCGTAAGAGTGCCGTAGATGGTAATATAGCACTCTTAGGGCCGCGATATGTCGATGGATATAGATACTGCATATGCTGGACATGCTGATAGCAAGTGCATTAGGGTGTCGGGCGCCTCGCGGCAGGCCCTGCACCTTATGTCAGGAGCCTCTATAACCATCACGCGACTGCGGTAGACTGAGGTGTTGGAGACACCATCCTGGCAAGCCATGATGAACCCCTCAGTTTCCGACTTATTATTATTATTATTATTGTATGTATAGTGAGTGTGTACACCCATATGTATCAAAATTAGGATTCATCCCACTTTAGGCCGTTAATCAAAAGTGATACTCATTTTTGTAAAATAGAAATTCGGTTGATATCGCTACTACTTCCCCATGAAGTTATATTACACGATAAGTTAGAATTGATCAAGGCATAATAAATGGCATCTAGAGTTCCTTCATGTTGTAGCATAGCATAAAAATTTGTTTAGATGTTTTCACAGATCGACAGATCCAAGTTTCCAAAAATTATGTAGATTCTGATGGTTTAATGCACTCATTATCGAAAGCACATTCCAAAAAAAGTTTGTGACTTTTCCTAGCTCGTAAAAGTATACCACTATCAATTCAAACAAGAGTCCTATAGCTGGGACTAAATTAAATGAGCGAATGAATGTCGAAAAAACCGTCGCATTAGTATCCCTCAGGAATTGTTGGATGACGTCAACGGCGATCCAGATTTGCTTTAAAGGGTCATGATTGGTGACGAATCGTGGGTATATGGTTATGACATATACATAGATGAAGTAGAACTGCAAAACCCTTCTTTTCCAATAATCCTTGATGAAATTCAGTTTGAAAATTGTATAATTATTATCATGTAGTGTTAATAAATAAGTTTCATCAAGTAACGAGTCGGTGTATTCATAGTGTTCATAGTACCGTACTCAAAATCCTTGAAAATCATCTCAGCCGAAGTTATTGGGATTATGATCCGATATCACAATTGTGGTGTAACAGGCATATATGTACAATTTGAAAATATTTCTTCAAAACATAACACCACCTTGGAGTAATACGAGAAGGTCGACCAGACTGAACCGAGATGATCCTTGCGGTATATTATCTCTCCGTAGAGTTGTGACTAGTCGACTGAGAAATTACGATATATAATTCAATACCCCTCTCACATTTCCACTTAATTTCATCTCTACCGCAATTTACAATCGAACATTTCGAACAATGTTCACAGATTTGAATATAGAATAAAGAAAATACATTAGTCTAGTTTCTACTGTGTTTATTTATTCGTTACGGAGAAACAGATTTTAAACATATTTTTTTTAACAGAATCCAACAAATCTCTATCAGATACTTGGTTCACTGCAAATAGGCTCAACCTGAATGATGATAGAACTCGATGTATAGTAATATCTTCAAATACTAGGGAGCAACATGGAAAGTATATTAAATTATTGGGTTTTACGTTGGACGATCAATTGAACTGGTCTGCTCATATTGATGGTGTGACAAAAATGTTCAACTGTTCCATTTGTTATCAGGCAACTGAAGAAACTTTGAAAATGGCTTAGCATTCTTTATTCCAGTCAGTTATTTCTTATGGGGTTTGGTATGAAACACCTTCCTGCTCTTATTGGAAATTCGCATATCTCTGAATAAGTTTCCAAAACATTGTGATAACCATGATTATGCCACAAGATCTACAAATTTATTGAATCTAACTTAATCAAATAAATCTACCCTACTCTACTCTAACATGAACGTGAAATATGCGGTCATTCCAAGTCCCAGCGAATCACGAATCCCATCAGGACAGTACGAATTACAGTGATTTTAATTAATCGATCGTCGTCTCTCGAGCGAGATGCGCAATAAATTCAAAAAAGAGGCGCGGTGCCATCAATCCAATGTACACCGACCGATTTTTGCCGGAATCCTTAGAAATCGCTCCTTCTAAAGTCATAGGTCACCGCGAACGAGATCTCTCTCCTTTTAAGTAACACTGGAATTAATCCCATCTAATCATGATCGGACATAATTAGCGTGAGGTGGTCGATCGTGCACATACCAGAATAATATTTGACTGATGCACTGTGCCAAGACCGATGACACAGAAGATCTTACTTATAGATTTTTGGCGAAAACGGTCATATTCCAGGAACCTGTGGGGGAGTGTATATTCCATGTGAATTGACGTTAACTAATTTCTGTCCTTATTATTGAAAAATATTGCTTTATTCTTTTGGGAATAAGTAACGTCTTCATCGAAATCATTTCTTTCATACGCCAAAACTGCAACAAAGTTCATCCGAGGACATGCTAAATATTCACTTATATTTCACTGTTACTATAATAATAATAATAACAGTAATAATATCGGTATGAAAATGCTATCGGTATGAAATGGTCCATCTCAAAAGAGGTCGATGCGGGGACTACGGAGAGGATGTGCAGCTCGTAGATGGAAGCATCCTACACCATTTGGATGACGGAGAGACGTATACTTATCTTGGGGTGGAACNTTATTTATTGCTAGTGTCATTAAAAGTATATTGAAGCCTTCTTTCTACCGTAGTTGGTCCCAGAAGTTGAAATCTGTTTTTCCGTCAACCAGCTGTTACCCCCCTACGCACGACAACTCTCAAAAGTCGAATCTTCTGCGAGCCATGGACTGACGAGGTCTTACCTTTTAATGGGTGATTCCTAACACGGTGGTGTCCGGCCCAACAGAGAAAACACAAAAATTCTGGAAAAAATGTGTTTATTTTCCAACATAATCTCCTTGCAGCTCTATACACCTTTCAAGCGATGTTCAATAAGTTATAATAAGAACTATCTTGCTCCTCAAAATCGTTGGAAAATCTTCGACCATCGAGAAAATGACCCGAGGATGCTAAATCTGACGAATGGGGTACATGAGGTAGCAATTGAAACTTCAATTCAACAATTTTGGTCATTTACTGTTGTAAACGAAGAAGCAGACTCACTGAGAGTAGAATACTAAACAACGCAGCGTCTTCAAACTTGAAACACATGCTTTAAAAATTGTATACTTTCTAATACCGTGATATTTTTCAAAAAATTACCGCCATCTCTAGGACAGGCCGTGTACTTCTGGGACCAGCCTGGTAAAATGTTTAATTTACCAAGACTACCAGTGTTTGTTTACATCGGTATCCCACCCAAGATCTAACAGCAGGTCTATAGAAATATCTTAGCTGCCGCATGAGGCCAAATAGTCGAACTCCCCCACATTAGAAAGTACGAAGAATCGTTAATGATCGCGTTTCCAGAGTAATTTCTCCTTTGATGATATACACGTAAATGGCCTTGATGGTCATCAGTGAATTCTTACACAGAACATTTACTTATTGAAATCCAAACGGGCTTGGCAATTGCTGTTGTGTATCATTTATAGACCACCAGATGTGTGAAATTCTCTGTAACAGGTGACTTCCTATCCTCGGGTGATCGAAATAAGCATTAGGCGGTCTTCCTGCTTCGTAACATTGCAATTATGAAGGTAATCCGTTCGTATAAAAGTCAACAGTTCTGATGAGTTATTCATCCTGTCACTTTCACAGAAGGTGCAAGCCAGGGCAAGGAACGAAACTAGCACAATTTTCATTTTTATAGTCACTTTCGACGTATTTTCCAGAGGAAATCTTCTACTGAAAGGTAGTTAAGGGAGCTCTTTTTAAGTCCAATAAGAAATCACCAAATCTATGAACTGTGCAGCTGAAATGTGCAGCTGAATATAATAATAATAATATAACAATAATAAGTTTATTCACCATAATGATCACACCATAAATATTATAACATAAATATTATAAAGTAGCAGGGTAAACAGACAAAGGCATTACAAAAGAAACATTTTCGAAAAAAATTTTCTTGTGCGTGATATCGCCTAGTAAAAAGTAATAACATGAATAAATACACAATACATAGATAAATACACGAATATCGTAAAAACATGAATAAAAACACAATACATGAATAAATACACAATACATAAATAAATCCACAATATATAGATAAATAAACGAATAAAATGAATAAATAAGTTGACAATATATATACATATATACATATACACATATATACACACACATATATGACAATAAACCATATAATATAACATATAGGTAATTAACCGGGAGTTGATTATGATGATTTTGATACAAAAAGTAGGAGGCATGATTTAGGTAAACTCAGACCGACTGTGAGTATTATTCATCTAACAATTGACTTATCACATTTCTAGGGTTGCTATTAATAAAGTATTTCAGTCCTACTTGTGATAAAGAAGTATAACTGCATCAGGTCTAAGATCTGTGATTCAGAATAAAGTTTGTCAGAAGGATATCTGAGGTNTTATGATAGTGAATAAGTATTTTTATAATTATTTTCTTACACTCACTGTATAATTTTTGGGAGGGGTGGAAGATAGCCTTTGGGTAACCCTTTTTCTTTTATGTATAAATGAATTTTTTATGCGTAATAAACGATATTATTATTATTATCAATTGTCAGAGTTCGAAAGTCCCTGTTGAAAGACCCGTTTACCCGTTTACCTTTTATATCGTAGAAGGTTGAAAACCTAGAAACATTGAGTTCTCTAAAAAAATCTCTTCCACAAGATGTAGAGTGAAATTTGGAAAAAAAAGAATTGATCCTAATTATTACTTATGTAGATGAAAATCATGATTCAATAATTCTTGAGATTTTTAAAAAATATCCAAAATTTATAAATTACCTTTGTCGTGAATATTTTCTCAACAATAGAAGGGTATCCATTCACAGCATCGATATTCAGTTATTACTTGTTAAGTAGCCCTCCAAAATATATTTCAAACAAAATACCTTCCTGCATTATCTATAAATTGTTCCAAACAGAACTGTGACAACTCCTCTCACCCCAAAATATATAACTTCTACTTTCACTACTATAGCACCACCCCGTTTTCTTCCTTGAACACCACATGACCTCAAGAACAACTAAAACTTCATCATTATTATCATAACCATAAAAGGTTTCAATTACAAAACAGGAAATGAGAAAGATGATTGACAAGAATCGTGTTAAATGTTTCCTTCACAACAATTATAATTCGATTGAGACACGTTTCATGGATCTGTTGCTGCAAAAACAGTTGAACACGTTTGAAAAATGTTCCGGAATGTAACTTGATATTCCGAATCGAGGTTATAGGAGTAAAACTGAAGATTTGAGTGATAATCATGAATGGAAGGCATAATCAAACCAAAGAGTTCAGAAATTGAAAAACAATTGTTCCCTGCAGATGGCCTTCGATATAGATATATCTCGAATACTCTCACCATCAACGCTGGTGTTCCTCAAGGATCCATATTCGCTCCAATCCTCGTTTTATTGTATATCAACGACTTATTGGAAATGACCAAGAATCCAATGTACTGCTTTGCGGACGACAGCATACTTGTATGGTCATTCCATTTGGATTCCAGGACATAGACTACGGAGGCATATCTTCACCGGCAGCATGAGGTTGCATATCTTAATGAGGATCCAATTGGGGTAAAAGTAACCAGGTTCAACTCAATACCACCAAAAACCACGAAAACCCAGGCATCGGTTTCCTCCAAAAAGATAAATGCCTCCGAACCGGATATAATAATGGCAGGACAGACAATTCAGCTTACTGCTTCGATAAGTTTGTTGGGGGTTGAAATGGACACCATATGTCTTGGTACAGTCATGTCGCTGGAATCACAAAGGCTGCTTCTCAAAAGCTTGGACTGTTCCGAACAAGAAAACTGTACAGACCTCAGCAACCGTTGATATTTCATAAAGCTCAGATCGTACCTTCCTTGGAGTATTGCTCTCATGTTCAGAGCTCTACCGCTAAGCATACCCTGAAGCTACTGGATTCCATCCGGAAAAGACCCGAACATCACGTGCAACCTTGATAGCCCGGAGCATCGAAGAAAGAGATTTGTCTCTCTTCTATAGATACTTTCACGGAAGGTGTTCAAGTGACTTCCTGAGAACGTTTTTCCAAATGGATTTAATCTTCAGCAATTCAAATCCAATGTGAATCGCTAATTTCGCACAGGCAACGCTTTTAGAGTGCCTTGAGGATTTTCCTGTAGTGCTTGTGTTCTCTCCAAAAAAAATAGAGGGTTCAGTTACTCGATTACTTCAGTAAGTGAATGGGTAAACCACACAAAATGTGTGGGTGCCGAAGAAGGTCACCTATGACCCATGTCACATATGACAGGAACCCATTTTTCCATAGCTTCAGGAAACTAACTGCACCCATTAACCAGTAGACGACTTCCAGATCCTGTCAGAGCTACACAGTGAGACCATTCAGGCCGGAATATGCACCTTTGGAATTGTACCTGTCGACCGTCTTCTGGAATAACCCCTACGACAGCAATAATTGCATACTGAAGGGATTCCAGTTGATGGGTACATATTGAGGATGAAGGATGTTCAAGGTGCAACATTCTCAACTCAATGACTGCAGCAACCTCTCTAAATGAGAGCATCTATAAGTCAGCTACGCATAACGATACATTAGATTCGGTCAACCATGCAGGGCTTTTTTGCTCTTGGTTTGGGTGTTTGTTTCTACCCTGATACAGATTCTGCTTCTGCTGCTCAAGCATTTTGTGGAAGTCTGATCTATTTGATGTCCTGCTTTGAAGGTGGTGATACTTCGTTTTCTGAGCTAGGTTTTCAAACAGTTGGGGAACTGAGAGGCTCTATTTCTTGATTCATGTTGCTGAAATGGTTTAGTCAACGTCCTTCTTCTCTGTAGACTAGGAGTCGGATTCTTTGGTTACTTCACCGTGACAATGTTTTTTATGACGGATATAACCCTATAACTTTGGGTCTTCAAGACATTAAGACTTTTAAGTAATCGATACGAATGGATTAAAATCGCTGGTAGGTAATTGGCGTCCTCAAAATCAAGTTCGCTAATTGAAACTTTATTGTAGCAACCTAGCTTTCATCGATAATTCTCCCCTTCAAGGACGTTTGACACCTGGTTATTCAACCGAGTCAATGGGTACAGTTATACCAATAAGGATTGCGTTTAATTGCTGAGGACGTTAATTTCGAAGTCGTTAATTTCGAAGTCGTTAGTTTGGTTGTTATTGTAGTAGTTGGAAATACCGTAATCGCATCACACAAGACAGTAAAATTATTTCTCGAAGGAAAACAAGGAATAGCTGTTAAATTATATTAATTTTTCAAGAATATCATTAGTACTTTTTGGAATGAAGAAAAAGTACTATATTCAAAACACTGTTGTGCCATTAACAGAAATAATTGAAGAAGGCACATATATTGATAGAAACATTTTTCCAAAAAATATTCCCTTTTCAATTAATGAATCTAACCAATTAGATGTTCAAGGACGTTGAAAAAGAAACATGATTAGACTGGTTCGTCGAACACAAACGCTTTTTTTCGGTTGATCATTAGTAAACAGCATCTAGTTTCCAATTATGTTTTTCTCGGATATGATAGATGGATGCTGGATTTTTGCTCTCGTTTACTTTCGATCGGAATCGATCCGTTTACAAAACTGAAATGATGTCAGTTGAGCTGCACTCCGTGAAATAAAAACGATTGGCACCAATTAATGTGTTTCGTTCAAGCTTACTTTCAATTAATATGTTTACAGATGTTGAATTGAAATAGTAATTTATATATGAACTATCGACCTAGTTCTGAATATAAAAATGTCATTAATTGGAGAGTGGGGTATATTTTTGGGAGATATTAATTTTTATGAAAGAAATGTTTTGCTTTTACTTCTCCAACTTTATAAAAAAAGTGGAAATCTTCCAAAGAGAGGAAGAAAGCAACTTATTTTAAAATGAACTCTTCACAAAGATGTGTAGATCATACAAAGAAGTGAATTTCAAACACAAATTGGAAGAAAAAGTCCTCTCGAAACAACAACTTTCATATGAACATTGAATTATACAGGGTGTTTCAAATTCGATCCTCACCATTGGGATTTCGGAAACTATGAGAGATACGAAGATAGTTAAATTGGCATAAAGTTGCGCATTTACCTGACTAACAATATGCCGATGAGAATGTTCTAAAACTCCGAAAAAACAGAAATTTCGAAAAATGATTTTTATTTTTTTTTGGCTTTATTTCTTGAAGGATTCAAAAATGAATTGCACTTCCACATTGTCACACAGAAGAATTTTATGCCCCCCAGTATCAAATGCTTTCTTTGGGTCTAATGGTCTAAATCTAGCTGGAATTGGATAATGTGGTATCTGATACTGCGGACTCTATGTCACCATCGTTCATATTTAACAGTTCTCATCTCCTCATGAGTACTAAGCACTTGATCACTGCCTCATTACTGTGTTACTATACTCATCAAAAGCGTCATGAGTTCAATAATTGATCCCCATCATCAACCACTCAAATAAAGACAACCACAGCGAAAATAAATTATCTCTACGCACCTTTAACAACACATCATCCTCGATCAATCCCCCCTCAATAATCTCCACCCTCCTCCCTTCGCACGCTCGCCGGTCCACAATTATAGCCAAGCATATTGGCGGCGGCGACTAAACACAGGAGAAATAATCTTACACATCGAGTTCAATAAACACCGCCAACTTTCTACGAATCCCGCCCGCACAAAAACATACACACGTTCGTCAAGCAGACTGTGACCGACTGAAACTGAAACTGCATACTGCATGTCGAAAGCTCTCCCGCTGCTCTGTACTCTACTGAAACGACGATGTGGGGGAATTCGGTTGAAAGATGGGGATGCGATACGTTGATAAAGCTTCGGGCTAACAACAAGTTTTCCTGGAAGGGCAGGACATGGAAACAGGGTGGTTCGTGTCACATTCAATTGGAGAAAAGAGAATTATTAGAGATGATGGAGATAATGCAAAATATGAAAAAGTGTCTACAAGATACTGTGACCGTGTGACCGACTGTGAAGTAGACTGAAGTAAACTGTGAAGTAGAATGTGAAGTATACTGTATCTGACTGTAACTGAAACGACAATGTGGAGTAATTTAACTGAAATAAATGAATGGGATGCGATTATAAGGCTTAGAGCAAACAAACTTTCATGAAAGGCAATCGATGGATATAGGGCGGTTTGTGTTACATTCAATTGGAAAAAAGATGATGATGATGACCATCATGCAGTATTCTAAAATGATTTTCCGGTGTTTACAAGTAGGTGTACTATGTCCAACTGTGAAGTAAATGGTGCAGTAAACTGTGAAGTATACTGTGGAATAGACAATGTCGATGAATTGGACTGTGGCCAATTGTGAAGTCGACTATGGCCGGACTGTAACTGAAACTGTGACCAAATGTAGCTGAAACTGCATGTCCATAACTCTCCCGCTGCCTCTGTACTCTGAAACGTCGATGTGGAAAATTCAGGTGGAATATAGGGATGCGATACGATGTTGAAGTGAACAACAAGTTTTCCTGGAAGGGCAGAAGATGGACGCAGGTGGTTTGTGTCACATTTAATGGGAAAAAAATAATTATTACAGACGAATATGATGATGTAGAATATGAAAATGATTTTCAAGTGTCTACAAGTATACTGTGTCCGATTGAGGAGTAAACAGTGCAATTGACTGTTAGTCTGTGAAATTGACGATGGCAGTGAAGTGGACTGTGACCTATTTTGAAAAGGATCGTGAATTAGGCTGTGATCTACTGTGAAGTGGACGGTGATCGATGTAACTGAAGCTGTTACCGGCTGTAACTGAAACTGCATGTCGAAATCTGCCGAAGTCTGTGAACTTTGCTGAAACTACGATGTGAAGCGTCGAGCCAACAACAAGTCTTCCAGGAAGAGCAGGAGATGGAAACGAGGTTTGTATCACATTCAATTGGAGAAAAAAGAATTACAGATGATGATGACGGTAATGCAGAATTTGAAAATGATTTTCAAGTGTCTAAAAGTATACTGTGTCCAACTGTGAAGTGAACGGTGCAGTAGACTGTCAAGTATACTATGAAATAGACAATGACGGTGAAGTGGACTGTGATCCATTGTGGAGTGAACCGTAAAGTAGGCTGTGCTCAACTGTGAAGTGGACTGTGACCGGACTGAAACTGCATGTCGATAGCTTTGTCGCTGCCTCTTATTTCTACTAAAACGGAGATATGGTGAAACTCAGCTGTGGATATGGATGGAGTATCTACAACTAGACTGTGACCGAATGTGAAGTAGACTGTGGCCGAATGTGATGTAGACTGTGGACGACTGTGAAATAGACTGTGATTGACTGTAAGTAGGTTGTGATCAACTGTGAAGTAGATTGTGACCGACTGTGAAATAGACCGTGACCGACTGTGAAGTGAATTGAAACAGACTGTTAAGTTAACTGTGATAGATCTGCAACTGAAACTGTGACCAAATGTAACTGAAACTGCATGTTGAAAGCTTTCTCACCGCCTCTGAACTCTGATGTGGGGAAACTCAGCTGTGGATATGGATGAAGTATCTACAGGTAGACTGTGACCGAATGTGAAGTAGACTGTGGCCGGATGTAATGTAGACTGTGGACGACTGTAAGGAAGCTGTGACCGACTGTGAAGTAGATTGTGACCAACTGTTAAATCGACCATGATCGACTGTGAAGTGAATTGAAATGTACTGTGAAGTTAACTGTGATCGTCTTGTAAATGAAACTGTGACGAAATGTAACTGAAACTGCATGTCGATAGCTTTCTCAATGCCTCTGAACTCTGATGTGGGGAAACTCAGCTGTGGATAAGGACGGAGTATCTACAAGTAGACTGTAGCCGAATGTAATGTAGGCTGTGGCCGACTGTGAAATATACTGTGATCGACTATAAGTAGGCTGTGAACGACTGTGAAGTAGATTATGACCGACTGTGAAGTAGATTATGACCGACTGTGAAATAGACACCATGAGCCACTGTGAAGTAAATTGAAATAGACTGTGAAGTTAACTGTGACATCATGTAACTGAAACTGTGACGAAATGTAACTGAAACTGCATGTCGATAGCTTTCTCAATGCCTCTGAACTCTGCTGAAACGACGATGTGGGGGAATTCGGTTGAAAGATGGGGATGCGATACGATAAAGCTTCGGGCTAACAACAAGTTTTCCTGGAAGGGCAGGACATGGAAACAGGGTGGTTCGTGTCACATTCAATTGGAGAAAAGAGAATTATTGGAGATGATGATGGAGATAATGCAAAATATGAAAAAGTGTCTATAAGATACTCTGACCGTGAGACCGACTGTGGAGTAGACTGAAATAAACTGTGAAGTAGAATGTGAAGTATACTGTATCTGACTGTAACTGAAACGACAATATGGAGTAATTTAACTGAAATAAATGAATGGGATGCGATTATAAAGCTTAGAGCAAACAAACTTTCATGAAAGGCAATCGATGGATATAGGGCGGTTTGTGTTACATTCGATTGGAAAAAAGATGATGATGATGACCAACATGCAGTATTCGAAAGTGATTTTCAGGTGTCTACAAGTAGGTGTACTATGTCCAACTGTGAAGTAAACGGTGCAGTAAACTGTGAAGTATACTGTGGAATGAACAATGTCGATGAATTGGACTGTGGTCTATTGTGAAGTGGACTATGGCCGGCTGTAACTGAAACTGAGACCAAATGTAGCTGAAACTGCATCTCAATAACTCTCCCGCTGCCTCGGTACTCTGAAACATCGATGTGGAAAATTCAGGTGGAATATAGGGATGCCATACGGGTGAACAACAAGTTTTTCTGGAAGGGCAGAAGATGGACGCAGGTGGTTTGTGTCATTTAATGGGACAAAAATAATTATTACAGACGAATATAAAGATGTAGGATATGAAAATGATTTTCAAGTGTCTACAAGTATACTGCGTCCAACTGTGAAGTAAACAGTGCAATTGACTGTTAGTCTGTGAAATGACGATGGCGGTGAAGTGGACTGTGACCTATTTTGAAGAGGATCATGAATTAGGCTGTGATATACTGTGAAGTGGACGGTGATCGATGTAACTGAAGCTGTTACCGGCTGTAACTGAAACTGCATGTCGAAATCTGCCGCAGTCTGTGAACTTTGCTGAAACTACGATGTGGAGTGTCGAGCTAACAACAAGTCTTCCAGGAAGAGCTGGAGATGGAAACGAGGTTTGTATCACATTCAATTGGAGAAAAGAGAATTACAGATAATGATAACGATAATGCAAATTTGAAAATTATTTTCAAGTGTCTAAAAGTATACTGTGTCCAACTGTGAAGTAAACGATGCAGTAGACTGTCAAGTATACTATGAAATAGACAATGACGGTGAAGTGGACTGTGATCCATTGTGGAGTGAACCGTGAGTAGGCTATCATCTACTGTGAAGTGTTGTAACTGAAACTGCATGTCGATAGCTTTGTCGCTGCCTCACATCTCTGATGTGTTGAAACTCAGCTGTGGATATGGATGGAGTATCTACAACCAGACTGTGACCGAGTGTGAAGTAGACTGTGGCCGAATGTAATGTAGGCTGTGGTCGACTGTGAAATATACTGTGATCGACTATAAGTAGGATGTGAACGACTGTGAAGTAGATCATGACCGACTGTGAAATAGATACCACGAGCGACTGTAAAGTAAATTGAAATATACTGTGAAGTTAACTGTGACATCATGTAACTGAAACTGTGACGAAATGTAACTGAAACTGCATGTCGATAGCTTTCTCAATGCCTCTGAACTCTGATGTGGGGAAACTCAGCTGTGGATATGGATGGAGTATTCACAAGTACACTGTGATCGAATGTGAAGTAGACTGTGGCCGAATGTAATGTATGCTGTAGAAGACTGTGAAATACACTGTGATCGACTATAAGTAGGCTGTGACCGAATATGAAGTTTATTGTGACCGACTGTGAAATAGACCAAGAGCGACTATGAAATAGACTGTGAAGTTTACTGTGATCATCCTGTAACTGAAACTGCATGTCGATAGCTTTCTCACTGCCTCTGAACTCTGATGTGAAGAAACTCAGCTGTGAATATGGATGGAGTATCCACAAGTAAACTGTGACCGACTGTGGCCGAATCTACTGTGATCGACTATAAGTAGGATGATGATGACCGACTGTGAAGTAGATTGTTACCAACTGTGAAATAGACCGTGACCAACTATGGAGTAAATTGAAATAGACAGTGAAGTAAACTGTGACCGACCTGTAACTAAAACTGTGACCGATTTCAACTGAAACTGCCTGTCGAAAGCTGCCGCTGCCTCTGAACTCTGCTGAAACGACGATGTAGGGGAATTCTGCTGAAAGATAGAGATACGATGCGATGATAAAGCTTCGAAGGAACAAGTTATCCTGAAAGGGCAGGCGACGAAAAAGTTTTTTGTGTTACATTCAATTGGGGAATTGAGAATTATTATAGTTGATGATGACGATAATGCAGAATATAGGTATGATTATGAAGCATCCTCATTTATTGAACGTTCATATTATCTAAAGTTCATTTCGAAGAGTTTGTGAATGTAGTGGAGTGTCATGAATAACTCGAGAACCTTCTCATGAAAAATTTAGACAATAGCTACAGAAAAGGTAGAATATTCTTCAATTGTTAACTTGGTGAAATTGGTGGAATTATGATAATTGCATGAAAATGGGTCATATATAGAGAATAGCCCCACTCCCATTTGTAAAAGTGTAGAGATAAACAATCAGACCGTGTTCGAATGGAACCTAACTTAACAACGTTTCGTATGCTACGGTGGCAGACATCATCAGTATTTTCTGAAATATTATTCTATATTCAGTTTTCTGTTTTTTATGCATGAATAGTTTTTTTGGCTAGTTTGACTAGTAGTTCCATCATGGCAAATATTCAATGCAAATATATCATGAAAATGATATCTGAGAGGTCGAGAAATAACTCCAGAAACTGATAATTTACGATTATACATGTTGCTGGTTCTAATAATCATCATGAAGTTATGAAAATGTTTTAAATTTCAGGAGCTCTCTCAATCAATATTTTTCCTTTCAGATCAACATTTTCTGCTGTAAATTCGTTCACATGTAAATTTGTTATATGAATATAATATAGCCTCGAAACTAACGATTTTTCAACAAAAGGCCCATGCATTAAGGTGCCTCATAAAGTTTTTTTGTTGCATAACCCACTTTACTTCAATAAATTACTGTCTTACAAATATAATTTCACATCATTTCCGTTGCGAAAGCCCTTTATGAATATGTAGCGTACGTACAGCACACAAGATAGATGAATATATGGATAAGCTCCATCCATATTGACTTTATCTAAGGAAACGTGTATTATAATTAAATGTTATAATAAACTTCGTCCTTTTGTCGGCAAGTTCGCATTTATTATAAACTTTCTCTGTACCCGAACAACGATTTTTACCCGGAGCAACACGTTCTTCAAGTGTGGCTTTTACAACAAAAAAACTCAATGAGATGATGGTAAATGAGATTTTATAGTCGTTTTGTAATATAAGAGTTTCCTCATTGACGAGAAAAAAAATATTTACAACAGATACCAGACACAATAGAGTTGTATTTTTATACGAGTGCCAGAAAATAGGATGATCTCGATATTTAAAAAACTAAAATGTACTATAAAAAAGTTATCAGGGACATATTTGGGTGGTGTTCAAATATGGTAGATGAATCAATAAACAAAAATTGTATCAAGGGACAATATTCGAAACTCTGACTTTTCAAAAAGACATATGGATTCTCTCTCTCTCTATTTTGGATGGTCGTTGAAAGACATGGATTCAAAATATTTGCTATTACTGTTACTCACTATGTGGTACATCTAAATACTATGTAATGTTGAGCAAATAAATTATTATTATTCATCGACCTTCTATGAGGACTAAGGATAAGATCGCATTTTTAAAAAGTTGAACGTGAAGATAGCCTCCAAAACTTCTTACTCACTACAACAAAAAGCAGGTAACCCTAAAGGCAAGATATTGGATGATGAAAAGTCGGGGATATATGAAATGAGCTTATGAANGGTGTCTGCCGAACTCAAAGAACCTGATTACAGAGTTATCTACCTGCCTAGGAACTTATGCGACTGTATTTCAAGCGGAAATTTACGCTATTGAATCAAGTGCGGAGAGATTGGAGGAATCTAACATCATACACAAGTCAATAAAAATTTTCTCGGACAGTCAAGCGGCGTTGGAAGTTCTTGGCTCCTACCGAGCAACGTCTGAATTGGTAGCAAACTGCCAAAAAAGACTTTCCTTGATAGGAAGACTTAAGATTGTCTCTGGTCTGTAGGGCAATGAAGCTGCTGACTCTCTTCAAATAAGAAACTATTTGGATACCAGTTTTCCTGGTCGCTAGATTCGCCCTACAGAATGGCCATCTCGCTCGCTAGATTTGACACCTTTGAACTTTTTTTATGGCGCTATTTGGAGCAACCCGTTCAAAAAATAAAAGAGGGGGGGCATTAAAGAAATGCACTGTATAGTCAGGAATGATACTTTGAAAGAAATTCGATTTTCAATTACGGAAATCATCGACTTTATGTTGATGGTAGACACTACCTGACGAATGGCCAAACAACCCGAAACCGGTCTGCAAGTGTGTTCCAATAATTGAAAATCTATTTCGGCAGTTTTATCGCTAACAGCATATGCAGGAATAACTTCTGTGAAGAATCCTGCACTGACACCTGTCGGATATAATCCAACGCCCATCGTGGTATTAGCCAGGGGAGTAGTTGCTTTCTGATAGGTGTCAGTTCATTAACCTACAGTGTAGGGAGTTGAGACTAGCCTGAATGAATTGTTCCTTTAGATGATTTCATTGCTTTCTTCCTTCCTTTGGAAGATTCACACTATATCTGTAACATGATGGGAAAGTAGAAAGCCAAAACGTTTCNCGTTGTTGACCTATTATTAACGTATACGGCATCAAATTCAATGAAGTAGGTAGTGTTGACAAATGGAATTGATGATCTTTCAATCAAAATATCACTTGACCTCTAGTCACATTTGAGATTGAAGGGTTGAATCATCCTCGCCGGAGGTTGGAAGGGTAGGTAGGTAGGTCTAAAGTGAGTGGGACTGTTCGACCCTCCACCGCAACCCGCAACTATTCACATTCGGCCAAATAAACCCAGCTTCTTAATGAAGCCGATCAGTTTGTATGGTGAGTGGTCTTTCAGATCAAATGCTGAGAGTACGAATCTGCCGAACCCAAAGAACCTGATTTGGTCCCCAGTGGGGCAGGCACAAAGTATATGCTTTACAGTTTCATCATTTTCCAGACAGAAGCGACACACACTGTCTTCATAAATATGTGTTTGTCTGAAGGTGGTTGACAATGTTTCGTGGTGCATTTTATTGGTTCGGGCTTCCATTGTCTACTATCACCAGAGTTATCACCCGAAGACGATTGTGGATACTAACAATCGAAACGTCGTGTAGTAGCTTGGTTTTGAATCTATTAATTTTCATTTCTTGTTAATAATTTTTGATTTTCATCTCGTGTTGATAGTTCAATATTTTTGTTTTTTTTGGTTTGTTGCTTATATGTTATTTCATTGTAATTTCAGTTNCTTAATATAATTGTTATTTTTTGCTAATCTTTTCAATTTTTCATAGATTCTTTCAGGGATTTCAAATCAGTTAGATCATATTATACAATGGAAGTCCAAAGCAATGAGATACTGAATTATATAATATGACAAAAAAATCAAAGGAAGTTCATCAAACAAATCAACCGAGTACAAATAAATACGTCTTCTACAAAAAGACTGCAATAGCTCCAGTTTCTTCAAGCTCAATACAAGCTAGACCATCGTCGGAAAGATGTTATCGATGATATAGACCAAGTCACAGCCCTGGGACAGATCAGAGTAATAGCAATTATGAAAATCACCATCCTATTTGTTCGCTTTCCTTCGTTTATGAAATCCATCAGTCGACTGTTTCTAATCAGTGCAAAAAAATAACCGCTTGCGATACTTCCTTGAAGTTTACAGAGTGAATGCCGAAATTGCGTGGGAACGATAAGTAGCGATTTATATTGAGAAGAATTTTCTGTTTAGGTTTGTGAAATACCGTATCATTTGAGTTGATAGTAGCCGTTTGTTCCGTCTCCTGTTATCATAGATCGTAGAGGATTACTTTTTATCACACGTATAACCGAAGCAAACGATACTGTGCACATTGAAAATTGGCGGCACTCTCAAAGGCCAAAAAAACCGATATACAGGGTGAAACTAAATAAGTGTAAAACATTTAAGGAGGTGATTCCTCATCGAAAAAAGATAGGATCTTTCATATAAAGAAATTTCATTGGAGCATCCCTTGTTAAGATAGAGCCCCTTGAAGGGGGTACATACAATNCATTAAAACGAAAAATACTTTTAAAACAACCTAACATTCACTTTTTTTGAAGATTGAAATATTCTAGATTATGTCAAATGTACTTACCTATTCCACAAAATTGACGACAATTAATCTCAGTCCAGGATAGTACTCAACCTGAAACAAAACAGCGATAAATAAATTTATTATCTCAATAAGAATGTTAATAAAGAAAGGAGTAAATTTATCAATGTTAATTTTGAATACTGTTTTTGTTTTTTGTCCTTGTATTTCTAAATATCTGCTTACTGTTCAGATATTTCAACTTTTTCCAGCATATCGAAAAAAGGTTTGAGATTTGTCTCTCTTTTATAGATACTTTGACGGGAGGTGTTGAAGTGACATGGCTCATTTGATTCCACCAAGAACGGTACATATCAGATATACGCGGCGGACTGTAGCTGCTCGTTGTTTTGAGGTTCAACTCAGTACACTTCGAACTTCACTGTTTAGAAACTGTTTACAAACACGAAAGATCTGATATTTCGAGCTCTGAGGCTGAACCAGTGGATTTCTCTACAAGTTTCAATGATCCTATCTCAAACTAGTTCCTAAATCGATCAATCTTGTTTCATTGTAAGTGGTGCAAATGCAAGAAAAAAATGGTGCTCTGCAATTCTAAATGTCATCAGAGTACACCATGCAGAAATGAGTGAATTTGATTTTGATCTAATTAATAAATACATCTTGATTTTATTACTCGTATTTCTGGTATTTTATTATCCCCTGTTAACATAGAATAGACTAGGCCAAACTAGTTTATCCTGAAGTGTACCTATTCATATAAGGCCCAACCAGTTCATCCTAGGTTAAACTAGTTTCTCCTATCATCTTTAGGACAGACCCGTTTCGTCTAGTCTGTACCGGTTTATCCGATCGCATCTAGTTTAGCCTAGTTTAGCCTAGGTAAACCTAGTTTGGCCTAAAATCGGGTTTGGCCGGTAACATATATAATACTCCTATAGAAGAACGCTGATAGATTCATTGACTTATGCATACTGTGGAATTTTCAGGTTGATCCGTTGAATAGTTTGCCAGAAACGGCTAATTAACGCTCATCATGAAAAGCCCTGTATATTCGGAAATGTATATAATCCTCCTATAGAAGAACGCTGATAGAATAGAGAAACACTTCTACAAACTGTTGAGATTGGTGAAGATTTAAATTACATAAATAAAGATGGAAATTAGAGCAACTGAATTGTTGTTCTTCGATATAAGAAAAACAATTAGTAGTAATCAATTAGTCAGTCACTTTCAGAACGAACTGGAAAAAAAGACCTTCCGAAACAACTACATTCACATGAATATAGGAATATAAATAGGAATCACACGTTAAAAGGTTAGACCTCGTTAGTCCTCAGCTTGTACAAGTTCCGACTTTTGAGAGCGGAAAAACAGATTTTAAAAGACAGACAGATATTTTTCTGGACCCATTCCTCACCAAATTGATCAAAAATACTGTTCTTTTCACCTGCTCAAACCTATATTCGGAACGTTCGAACGTAATAACACAATATCCTTGAATTTTGTTCCGATAATTACGGTTCTTTAAATTAATTTCACTTGTGATCTGCGAAATTAGCGCAAATTACAGCTCGGTTTCACGTGCTCGATTATAAACAATGTAGTAATAATTAATAAGAGTAAAAGTTGTTATTTCATTTTATCTCTGTTCAAATCGGAAATATCGAAAGTTAACATTCGTGCAATTTTCAGTAATAAAACGTGTTGTTTGGGATGATGATTATAGGATTCGAATATTCCTAATGCCGAAACGGAAGTATTTGCTTTAAGATACGTTTACAAGCTCATTGACATGATCACGATGAAGGTATTATTAAGCGAAGATATTTGGCTTCCATATCCTAAGGATACGAAAGTTCTACCTGTAAAGGCATTTCGCAATCTCGTTCAACCTCAGTACCAAGTTTTTCAGTTAAGTTTTCATAATATATGGTCTTTTAACAGAGACTTTCGAACTTTGACAATTGATAATATAACCCCTTCAATTCAAATAACTATTCTACATCTGTCTACATTCTGAAGCTACGTCTGTCAAATTAGTTGTCATTTATTCAGTCTCTTTTGCCAAATCACCATGTTCATCACACGTGGAGGTGAACTGGCCAGCGAGTCGTTGCGATTTGACTCCGTTAGACTTTTTCTTGTAGGGTTTTCTCAAGTCACAGATGATTAAGCCACAAACCACAGCAGTCCTCAAATCCAACCTAACTACGTTATATTCCACACAAAATAGCATCAATATGTCTCTCAAACGAATAAAACATTTTCATGAAATCTGACTTACACTTTGTATTATTTAAATCTGAAGACAGGAAACGTTCAATGAAGGACACAATAGTAGACTTCTTGAAAACTGCCTTGCGGTCATTGATTGTAAAATTGATGTCAAGGAAATTATCGATGAAGAAGGTCGGCCCCTGATGCTTCTTACAGCAAATATTTCATTTATAACTCATTTCTAACAGATTATTCAACTTTAAACTACCCTGTTGGGATCTTCTGTGATCTCAGTAGAGCTTTCGACTTCGTTTACCATATCACCCTAATATTTTAGTATGTTAGTCTTCCAGGCGTAACTGAGAAAACAGTGACCACCTGTAATTCGGATGATCTTGACATCAGTGTAGGTGTTCCTCAAGGATCAGTAGTGGGCCCAATTTTGTTCCTAATATATGTAAATAACTTCGTTAGAGCGAACCCATCCTTACATTTCCCATGGAAAGCGAACAATACGTTCATACTTATCTCTGAACTGGACAAGAAACTCGAACAAGAGACTGAAAATATTAACATTAACATGTCTAGTCATATCCGAGTTGAGTATGCCAGTATTCGACAATAATGATGAAATATATGTGAGAAAGAAACCAAATCAGTTTTTTAGTATTATTGTATTTTAAATGTAAGCAACTGACTTTTTCCATATGGTTTGTAACTGTCTTAAAGAAATAAATGACTATTATTATTAACAATCTAATTATCCTCTGGAAAAAAAGGAAATAAAGTTCTTTCTAATCTCCATGACTGGTTTTGCATGAATTCATTGCATCTAAATGCAGGAAAAACATAATTTTTCATAAAAGGCTACCATTAACGTAAATATTAATAATGAAGTTTCGAAAAATGAATCATGTGTAAGGTTTCTGGGCCTGTACATCAATAATGTTGCTGACATGACAATAGATTGTCTTATCAAGAAGCATCTCAAACACTTTACAGAAGTTGCATATGATAGAAATTGATCTGTAATTTTTTATCTCATTTTTATCTCCTTTTTTGAAAATTTGGCAGACTTTCGACATTTTCCATATTGATGGTACAGTTGATGTTTTCAAGCATAGGTATATCTATCAATTAGATTTGTTAGTGCTTCAACCAGAGCTGAAGCACAATTTTTAATGATGAATGCTGGAATATGCTCAGGTCCCGCAGTAAATTTGGGCTTTAATTTTTTTAGGGTATGATAAACATCTTCAATACTAAAAACAATAATCCTATTTTCACCCTCAATCTAGTGGTTGAAATGTTGTAATATTCCAGTTTACTCCGAATTTTCCCCTCATTGGTAAATATAAGAGGAATATAACGTAAACCGATATTCTCCAGAGTATTGTGAAGCTATACATGGCAAATAGTTTCAAATGCCTGCTTGAGATCAACCAGGATATATACAGCAGGTTGTTTATTATCTGCGTCAGGATGTTGACAGGTTAATAGTACCTTCTGTTGACCTGTTTTTCCTGAACCCAAACTGCTTATTCGATATTATTTCATACGTTTTCAGGAACGTTCTGATGATTACTTGTTTCAACAGTTTCTCATAGATTTCTTGATTCAAAATTGGTAAAATTGGTCTATGATGTTCAATAACAAATAATAATAATGATTGGGTCTAATATTCTGTGAAAACGGTTGGAAAGATTCAATAGAATTGAGTTCCTAAAAATCGATTTTTTAACAGTTTTAATTCTTGGTAAAAATAGCAAATTAACTTCCTATTCATGATCAGTGTACAAAGATGGGTAAGAATGATTATTCATTTGTTTTTTCCAAAACCATTCACCCAACTTGAAACCTTGAGCTGAGTCATACGCTAGATTGTATCAAATTGGGAACATTTAACGTCGGCAAGTTTCTTCAACTCGGCTTCAATAACCTCCTTGTTTGATTTTCAACATCACATCCCATCTCGTCTGTAGTTGCCACACATCTAAAACAAAGTGGAACGCACGTTTGTGGCGCCTTTTGCATACATTCACAGACTTACGACGACCATTTGTCGCGACTCCTCGAAGACGTGCTCTTTTCCTGCTTAAACGTTTACATTTCGTACCGAGTTTACTTTTCAAAGAACTAACAAAGAGGTTGAGTACCATTTGCGTTCTACCAACTAGACGATAATAATAAATCATACGAGATTTATGGTCAGGTTGAGCATATTCTAATCAAATTTATGGCTGAGTATGCGTGATCTGAGACAAAGGTCAATACTAGGAAGGAATTTTCCTTGGAATAAATGTGCGGTGTGGTGAAGGTTTTTTAAAATTCTTCTTGGATCGTAAACTAGGTGAAACGGAGGGGAGTGGTGAATTTTAATGAAAATCGGACTACTTGCGGCACGGCAGAATTGGGTCAGCTGACATTGGCTAGTACTTTAGCAATACCATCATTCTCTCCCAGGGATAGAGAAGAAAAACAAAATTTTCCACTTATCTTAGGGAGACTTTTAGTTTCACAGATTGAGTATAAGAGAAACTTATGATCTCGTGTAATTATTTACATCGTAGTTGGCAAAATGTTATATCTACTGGCATAGCCTAAAGTTTTATCGTTTCTTTGAACATGGTTGACAATGTTACGTAGTGTATTTCATCAGTTCGGACTTACATATCTCAATGCCTCTGAACTCTGATGTGGGGAAACTCAGCTGTGGATATGGATGGAGTATTCACAAGTACACTGTGATCGAATGTGAAGTAGACTGTAGCCGAATGTAATGTACGCTGTGGACGACTGTGAAATCTACTGTGATTGACTATAAGTAGGATGTGACCGACTGTGAAGTTTATTGTGACCGACTGTGAAATAGACCATGAGCGACTATGAAGTAAATTGAAATAGACTGTGAAGTTAACTGTGATCGTCCTGTAACTGAAACTGCATGTCGATAGCTTTCTCACTGCCTCCGAACTCTGATGTGAAGAAACTCAGCTGTGAATATGGATGGAGTATCCACAAGTAAACTGTGACATCCTACTTAAAGTCAATCACAGTAGATTTCACAGTCGTCCACAGTGGAGTGTCAAGAATAACTCGAGAACCTTCTCATGAAAAATTTAGCTACAGAAAAGGTAGAATATTCTTCAATTGTTAACTTGGTGAAATTGGTGGAGTCATGAAGTTATGGAAATGTTTTAAATTTCAGGAGCTCTCTCAATCAATATTTTTCCTTTCAGATCAACATTTTCTGCTGTAAATTCGTTCACATGTAAATTTGTTATATGATTATAATATAGCCTCGAAACTAACGATTTTTCAACAAAAGGCCCATGCATTAAGGTGCCTCATAAAGTTTTTTTGTTGCATAACCCACTTTACTTCAATAAATTACTGTCTAACAAATATAATTTCACATCATTTCCGTTGCGAAAGCCCTTTATGAATATGTAGCGTACGTACAGCACACAAGATAGATGAATATATGGATAAGCTCCATCCATATTGACTTTATCTAAGGAAACGTGTATTATAATTAAATGTTATAATAAACTTCGTCCTTTTGTCGGCAAGTTCGCATTTATTATAAACTTTCTCTGTACCCGAACAACGATTTTTACCCGGAGCAACACGTTCTTCAAGTGTGGCTTTTACAATAAAAAAACCCAATAAGATGACGGTAAATGAGATTTTATAGTCGTTTTGTAATATAAGAGTTTCCTCATTGACGAGAAAAAAAATATTTACAACAGATACCAGACACAATAGAGTTGTATTTTTATACGAGTGCCAGAAAATAGGATGATCTCGATATTTAAAAAACTAAAATGTACTATAAAAAAGTTATCAGGGACATATTTGGGTGGTGTTCAAATATGGTAGATGAATCAATAAACAAAAATTGTATCAAGGGACAATATTCGAAACTCTGACTTTTCAAAAAGACATATGGATTCTCTCTCTCTCTATTTTGGATGGTCGTTGAAAGACATGGATTCAAAATATTTGCTATTACTGTTACTCACTATGTGGTACATCTAAATACTATGTAATGTTGAGCAAATAAATTATTATTATTCATCGACCTTCTATGAGGACTAAGGATAAGATCGCATTTTTAAAAAGTTGAACGTGAAGATAGCCTCCAAAACTTCTTACTCACTACAACAAAAAGCAGGTAACCCTAAAGGCAAGATATTGGATGATGAAAAGTCGGGGATATATGAAATGAGCTTATGAAAAACACAAGATTAACATGAACGCCTTCAGGTAGCAGTCATTCAACATTATCAATTTCACTAATCCACCAAAATAATGATTGTTCTGTTGCAGTTCATAGGTAGGTACTTGCCCTCATTCAATAATATTTTATCATTCCAACTTGGCACTGAGATTTTTTTTCAGTTTACACATTGAATAGTATCATACAATGCATTCCAGTTAAATCGAACCACTCTTAATGAGTCATTGGATATTCAGATTGTAAAAGAAACGAAACACGTTCACTTCACTTTTCATGAAGGCACGTTCTTTCGTAAAAAATAACCCTTTGTAAGCCACCTCCTCCCTCATACCAACCCTCTAGTCAGACATTTCAGATAGAAATAATGATCCATTGACAGCTCATTTGAGAGGTTTTTCAATTCTGTATTCATCCATGTAACATCTTTATCTGTAGCGTAGGGATGGTGAGTGTAAACCCACAGCACTTGACCTATTGTACATCCTCCCGAAGAGTTGTTCTCCTAGATCATCTTCTATCCTGTCCTTGCCAGGAAGATGAACAGGTCTCTGGGAGACATCTCATTCATCGACAGGTGTAGGCCAAGACACACACTATCTTATTGACGATAACTCCGGGCACTCGCATAGGTCATGCTTGACAGTCTCATCTTCCTGTTCACACATCCAGCATAGAGGTGTTTCCTTAGTTGACAGTGGCCAGTCAGAATTCCTACTGTTGAGCGTAGATCTTTCCTGGTCATCGCCAGAAATTTCTTCGGCGTCAGCTCCCCAAGACTGTATCCTTTGATACCATCCCATCTCTTTAGGGATTGAGCATGGGTGAAACATTTGGCTGGATCCGCAATTATCACAGTCATCAGGATGATGATTTTGTCTGCCGAGGCTTTGGCTAAATCATGGTGGCACTCTAGTACTAGCCCTGAGGTAACACGTTGTCTGTTCAAGGCTAATAGGGCTTGTCTGCTGCCAGTGCAGATGGTTGTGTTTTTACCTGAAATTCCTTTCCTGGTTATTTCCTTTGTGGTGATTGAGATACCAGCCAGTTCTGTTAGAACCCCACTGGTATTTTTCCCATTCCCCACTTAATCCTTTCAGGCTTAGTGATCTGGAGTACAGTCCACATACTGAGCAATGTAACATTTTTAGCATTCCAACGATGAGTAACAAGTCGCCTTAACTCATTCAGGCTTGTTTTAAAAACGCACCAAACCCACTATTAGGTTTTCCTAATTCACCTCAAAACGATCATCCCTCAGCTCCCCTCTTGTTGATTTCTTTCGTTTTATTCTGCCATTTGATAGTTCTCAAGAAATTCAATGAAGTATCTCGTCACTGAACAGTATGCAGTATTGAAATATAATCGAAATATAATAGGCATGTTGACCCTTCATCCAGATGGTAATAAAGTTGAGTATAAACAATTTATTCGAATAATTTAGAAGGAACACACATAACTGGAATATGTCTATAGTTTTCTATGGCCATTTCATTTCCTAAGGTGGTTGTAGCAGTCTTACACTTGATAGGAAAAACACTAGACTAAATTTTCAAATTATAGATGTGGAAAGTGATATTTTCAACAACTCACCACAGCTTCTTAAGATATAAGGTGGAATGTCATCAACACCTGACGATTTTTTAAGTTTATGTTTTTTGATTGCTTCATCAAAAGCTTTTCCCATGATTCTCTATGCAGATGATACGAATATTTTAATGTCCACAACAAATAATGAACAATTAGTAAAGAATGGTAACAAGGCATCAAAGGAAATCAGTGACTATTGTAGTAAAAATGGACTAGCACTAAACACCGCTAAGACCTTTAATATTCGATTCTTACCAAAAAATATGAATCCTGATAATGATCTCTACTTAACAGTCAATGGAAAATCAATAGAAAGCAAAGAGAGTATGAAGTTCTTAGGTGTTGTGCTTGATAGTAAACTTTCATGGGAAAACCATATCACCACTTTATGTTCAAAACTCAGCACAATCACATACATTATTAGGAATCTGAGGGATACAGTATCAGCTGATGTACTGAGAATTCTTTATTTCAGACTGGCACAGTCAGCTATGCAATATGGAATAATATTTTGGGGATCCTCAACTCACATACTAGGGTATGACACTAAATATTGTATTGTCTATATTGTATCAATTTTAGACAATCTACTTAATATACAAATATCTTTTTGACTAGTCCGATAAGTTACATATTCTGTAATTGTCACCACACAATGTGTATTCTTTTGTGTTGAATAAATATGATTCTGATTCTGAATCAATATTATTAGTATTACTATAACATGTAAAGTCTGAGTTATACGATGATTTTTCTGAACAAAAATCCGATAAACGATTCCAAAACGTGCAAAGACGCAACAGTCAGCGCAACAGTATTATGGGATACGCACGGTATAATATTAATCGACTATCTTGAAAATGAAAAACCATCAACAGCAACTATTACACAGTATTCGATGAACGAAACCCCGAAAAATAGCCCAATTTGAAGAAAAACAAAGTGCTCTTCGGTGTCACGTATCGATGGGTAAGATGGCAAAATTGCATGAATTGGGCTTCGAATCTCTTCCGCATCCACCGCAGTCTCCAGATCTGACCCCAAGTGACTTTTTCCTGTTCTCACGCCAGATCCAGAGAGTGCTCGCTGGAAAGAAATTTTGCGCCGATTAGGATGTAAGGTTATCGTCGAAATGGGGGGCCATTTTGAGGCTAAACACAAATCGTACTATAACAATGGTATCGAAAAAATTTTGAGCGGTATTACCATCATATCACCCTCGAAGGCAACTATACTGAATAAAACAATAAAATTTTATCATATATTTTATGCCAGAGAGTATCCAACCATGTACCTGAAAACTTTGAAAAAGAGATAATCATGGCGTTTGTTTGTTGAACTTTGTTTGAAGGTGATTGAAAATGTTTCATGATGAATTTCACTAGTTCGGACTTCCATTGTCTAATATATAGAATGATTTGAAATCCCTGATACATCTAAAAAAAAGAATTACAAATAAATAGCTGTAAATAACAATTATATTAAGCGAAAAAAAACAACGTATTCAACCAAGCCAGCGTAGAAATTCGCAACATATGGATATCCATCATCAAGCGAATAATGGCCAACTCCTGCCAAACGGTCATCTCCCACTGAACCAGTGAAGCGGAAAAAATGGAAAGCGGGATAGTGAAAGCACTCGAACGACCCATAGTCATCTCTCGGAGGAATCAGGCCAGCCATCACCCGAAGACGATTGAGGATACTAACAATCGAAACGTCGTGAACTAACTTGGCTTGAAATCTCTTTACTTTTTATCTTCATTTTCATTTTGTATTTCTTTACTTTTTGTTCAATCGTTTTATTTTTACTTGTATTTTATTTCACTATTATTTCATTTCAGTTTTTTTTTGTCTAAAATAATTGTTATTTACAGCTATTTATTTGTAATTCTTCTTTTTTAGTTGTTTCAGGGNACACCGTTTTGTTGTTCCTTTTCGTACAGATAACATAATTATAATGGAGTATAAGATTTTTTTCTGATTATTTTGACTTACTATTTTTTTCTCACTTTTTTTACAATTAATAAACTTCAATTTATATTTTAATTTTTAAAACATGTCTTGCGGACTCTTTAACATGGTTGTTTACAGAAAACAGTACGAAAAAGATGGCTGATACTGACGCATGCGCACAAAAAAAAGTGTGATGAAAATTCCTATTGATAAACCATCCTCACCGTGGACAGACAATGGCTTTGCGGTTTCTCTCTTTGTTTATCTGTTTTACATAGTTCATAAGATATAATGAATATTACTGGAGTTTTTTCCCAACACCAAATCGTTAATTTTACACCTCGACACGTGTTTCGATCACCGAGTGATCATCTTCAAGAGGAAGATAAAATGTTGAATTTTATCCAAATAAACCATATTATTATTATTTTTTTTCTGAGAACGCGAAAATATATGAATGACTGATTGAAATTGCAATGAAACCTGGGTGTTTATTTATCACCATGAATTTGCATACAGTTATAGTCGAGGTCGTTTCAGATTTGATTTCATGTTGTTGAAAAGGCCATCTCCACATTCCTCACTTCATCACTTCTAATTTTAAATTTATATTTCTGAAATGTTTATGAACTCCCCAAAATTGTGAGAGGAATCCGAACTGGTATAATACAGAGTTATCTACCTGCCTAGGAACTTATGCGACTGTATTTCAAGCGGAAATTTACGCTATTGAATCAAGTGCGGAGAGATTGGAGGAATCTAACCTCATACACAAGTCAATAAAAATTTTTTCGGACAGTCAAGCGGCGTTGGAAGCTCTTGGCTCCTACCGAGCAACTCAAAATTGGTAGCAAACTGCCAAAAACAACTCTCCTCGATAGGAAGACTTAACAGATTGTCTTTGGTCTAGATTCCTGGCCATACTGGCCTGTAAGGCAATGAAGCTGCTGACTCTCTTCAAGTAAGAAACTATTTGGATACCAGTTTTCCTGGTCGCTAGATTGGCCGTCGAGGCCCTACAGAATGGCCATCTCGCTCGCTAGATTTGACAGCTTTGAACTTTTTTTATAGGGCTATTTGGAGCAAAAGGTGTACGAAACTGAACTTGCTTCAATATTGGATATACTGCTGATGTTAAGGTTGATGTTACTGTGTTCGAAAATGTTCGGCGTGATAGGTTGTTCATATGTCAAGAAGTTCAAGGCAACCATTTCGAGCATCTTCTGAACTGACTTTAAGCGTATTACCTCATATTATGTAGTT